>OZ030009.1:71782613-71985113 GCA_964023405.1 Apodemus agrarius | reverse complement strand
TTGGATGTAGGATAAACTATTCATTAGCCAACTAACTAGCTACGCATTTAATAACCTATAGTGCCTCGTGGAAAGCCAAGGCACTGCCAAAAGTAATTGAAGTTTGCGATTCTCCAAACTGTTATTTAAAGCAGGGTTTGGCAAGGCTCAGCGAGCCCGCACCAATTTTAATTGTGTTTTTAAAACTCAGGATGGAGATTGCATTTCTTTACCCGTTATGTGCATGGTGAAACCTCTTTATGGTGAACTTGCTTACAGTAAAACCTCATGCAATGATTTTTAAAGTTCAACGCATGTGGGGTCCATCTAATACTAAAACCCACACTGTAAGTTCTGACCTTTTAACTGATTAATTACCAGTTGCACATTCCTTCCAATTTGCCCCCCTAACCCACCCAACATCTAACAATGTGGTGAACCCTATTATGACTTGAGAAAGCTTCTCGGGAGGCTTAACTCAAGTCGAGAACCCTCAGGAGTAACTCGGTTGGCCCTGGAGGAGATTTACCAAGTGGCCATGTCATTAGCCATGGTTACCATGCCCTGCACTCCTGGACTGTGTTACATGTGCATGCACAGTGCATTTTTGCATATTACACTCTGCTCCAGCACCGTTATGAACGTTAATGAACTCATGTGTGTTCATGTGTGACATTGTCCCCATTGACATTTTGTGCCTAGCCACCCAGGCACTCGAGTCTCTTAAAGCTTTTGGTCTCCTACCTTACAGAAGAGTTGCAGATGACATCTCCCCCCAGGAGGTCACAGTAAGGATCACGTGAGAACCACACAAAGGAAACTGCATTTGAAGAACGGCAGGCAATATACAGGCACGCAGTGTTTGCCTGGGGCCACCATAACAGCACCTTATAAGTATAGCAGCTTAACTACATAGTTCCAGAGGCAAGAAAGAGCCCCAGAGTTCTCCTCTCTGGGCTGTGAGCTGAGAGTCTGAAATAGATGCTGGTTACGCGAATAATTCTGTGAGCTCTGTCAGGAGTCCCAGTGCAGCTCAGAGTTCTCATCGGTTACCTTTTCTCTCTAGTTTTGCGCTTGAACTCAGCTGCCACATTTACAAAGGTGTCCTAAGATGTAAATCTGACAGCAGAAGTGCCTTGAGAGAGTTGAGATTTCAGGTGGGCAGTTGGATATAGAGAATTGTAATTACTATGTGGGTTTGGGTAGATGCAAGATATTGATAACACCAAGACAAATGACAAAAATGAACCCATGGGACAGATGGTGCAGGTTTAAGTAGTTATAAACTCAATATAGACCACCCAATGGGATCTAAAGTTTCTGATAATAGGTCTCTCCAAAGTCAGCATCTAGAAGGAACTGACCAATGGACACAGGTGACAAGAAGCAAGGAAAATAGAGATCTGGACACGCGCGCGCGCGCGCACACACACACACACACACACACACACGCGCACACAGAAAAAAAATCAAAGAAAATTTCTCTCAAATAGCTGCTGAGAAGTGGGACCCACCTGCCAGATCTTTGTAAGACTGTTTCTTTATCTTGATTTTCGTTGTTTTGTTTATGTGATCTTTTTTTCTGTTTTCAGTTTTACTATACTGTGTCCAACTATGGATTTCAACATAATTAGACTATTTGGGATTTGTGAAGTTTCTTACTTATTTAGTCTTTAATTTTTGTTTATTGTATGTGTATAGTGTGTGTTGTGTGTGTTTTGTGTGGTGCGTGTTCTGTGTGGTATGTGTGTGGGTGTGTGGTGTGTGTGGTGTATGTCTATGTGTGTGTTGTGTGTTGTATGTGTGTTGTGTATGGTGTGTATGTTGTGTATGTTGTGTGTGTGTGTCTGCTTATGAGAGCAGGAACACTCACACCACAGTGGATGGGTGGGAGTCAGAAGACAACTTTCAGGAGTTGTCTCTCTCCTATTGTGGGTTTCAGGCCCTGGGCACATTTGATTGGCTTGTTTTACAAGTGCTCTTACCCCACTAGGCCATTTCTGAACTTGAATTGGTATGCTTCTTCAGTTCTGGAAGTTCTCTGTCATTAGCCCTTCAGACTTTGTCCCTGAGTAATCATCCTCCTATCCTTCCGGGACCCAACTGAAGCCTGCGTTGTCTAGTCGAGCCTACCATGTCTCTGTTTTCATTAGTGACCACCATGGTTGTGTTTCTTGTGCTGTTTCCTGGATTATTAGTTATAGATGTCTTCGACCAAGCCTGCCTACTTCCATTATTCCTATATAGCATCTAGTCAGAGTCTGTGTCACCCTATGAAAAAATTCATATCTATACCACATTTATCGTAAAATGATATGAAAACACTTAAGATAGCTATGTATTTTTAAATTATACTTTAAAGGTTCGCTTTAGTAGTGCAATATCTTCGGCAAAGCTAGCTAGGTAAATACACTTTCTTTTCCTAAATAATCTAATGATTACATAAAAATTATGCATAAGAAATAATAAATAGAAAAGGACTGAAAACCTTAATATATCAATTACCCAATGTTAGTAATAATCATTTAATCTTTTTTCACCTGCATACTTTCAACGAAGTTTTCTTAGAAAAGGTTAAAGCAAATCTTTGAGAGTATGAACTTCCAAATGAAATGGAATTCCATCTGAAAGTACCTTAGTTCACGTCTCTAACTGATTTGAATGTCTACCTATCTGTGTGTATAACAGAGCCAACATGCCGCCATTATACCTAAGGAAGGCAGATTGTGCATGTACATGTGTGCGCATGTTTTAAGGAATGCTGTGCAGCATTTGCAGGAATTCAATTCAGTTCTCTAGAAATATCCTCAGCCACTTGCCATTTCATAGTTCATTATTTCTTCCACATGTTTTCAAGTCTATAATATATCTCTTCAAATATCTTATGCATACTTTAAAAAAAGTATTCTGTCTGAAACTGCCGTGATCTGAAGTCCTGATGGGCCCGTGTCTGCGGAGTACAAGTTATTGCTCATTGAGAGTTATTTCCTTGTGCGCTTAGTTGATTTTTATTGTTGGGTGTTCAATATTCTTGGAATCTTATTCACGAGAATTATTTGGGGTCTGGCGCAGAGATATGCACTTTATGAAGGATGTGCATTTGTTTGTACCAAGCATCTGGGGGCACGACTATTCTAGACGTCACTCCCGATTAAATTCTTGGCTTGAGGTTTTTCAAGCCACTCAGGGAATGCGGATTCAAGCAGTAAATCTGAGATAACTGGAGTTAGGAGTTCTCAGTGGTAATTTATTGTTTTCTTACCTTCACTCACCATCAAGGTTAAACATTGTAAATTTTCTTTACAGCCCTTGGTTGAGGATCGGAATGAAGAGAAATGACAAGATTATTTCTAGTTCACATTAACCCTATGGACAACTCTTTGACACATAGGTCTTTGGCCTCCTCACTTTAGTGGCATCTGAGAATTTTCTTATATTCCCTATACAATGGAATTTGTAAAACTGGGAGTTCACATTCATCTGATAGAACGGTTACCTCGTTTTGTGGACTGACATTATCTCCTTTCGTGAGAGTTCACCTGTGGGTTTAAGATGGGGCTTGGCATATTCTTGTTTAGATTTGAGTTCTAATTGTACACAGAAGGAAGACTCATTCAGGTACTTGCCCTGAAAGAGGAAGTAGTCAGTTCTGTAATTCGTACTGCTATAGTCTTCTGAACAGTAAATCTGCAGATTAAACCAAGACACACACACACACACACACACACACACACACACACACTTGTATAATCATATATGGTAATAAATTGGAGTTTAAAAGCCTGGTTCTTTGTTAATATTTGTAGCAAGTTTAGCAGCGTTCGAAGGTTTCAGCAGTTAGATGTCACTGTCAGGGTCTACCCACCTTGAGGAAGACGTCAATCCCCCCCCCCCCCACGGCGTTAGCTCTCTAGCTCTGCTTCAAGCTGTGGTTTTCCAGCTTATGTGCACAAGGGATTCCTGGGACAGCTGAGACTCCCTCGCTCCACTCTAGGGGATCTGAAACACGGGGGTCAAGACAGAAGTCTTCCTGTGTGCAGACAACGTTGAGCCCTCCCGTCGGAGGACTGCGATGGTATTAGGAAGGGGCTGCCCAATGGCCTTGTGAGAAGGTCAAAAGCAGTGCGTGTGGGAGAGAAAGATGAGCACAAAGCACATTAACTCTGATGAAATGCAGTTTTTACATAACCCTAGTTCATAGCAGAGCTGGAAAGTAGAAGTTAAAAAATAATAAAAGTGGGGCTGGAGAGATGGCTCAGTGGTTAAGAGCACTGACTACTCTTCCAGAGGTCCTGAGTTCAAATCCCAGCAACCACATGGTGGCTCACAACCTCTGTAATGGGATCTGATGCCCTCTTCTGGTATGTCTGAAGACAGTGACAATGTACTCATATACATAAAATAAATAAATTAAAAAAATAATAAAAGTGTTTTGTAAAGTCCCTTGCATGAGAACAAATCCTGGCTCTTCAGTGTCTCGGAGCTCTGAACATGGATGAAATTCATTTTTTCTAAGAAACTCCTGCCCATGGGGAAACTAAAGTGGAGAAATGAGTACTTTTGACAACTCCTCTCATTGTGCCCAACTCCAGTTGCTACCCCTCCTGCACATCCCCCGCACTTAAGGCTCAGGGGACATCTCTGAAGATGGGCAGAAAGACTGTAAGAGCCAGAGGACAGAGATCGGCTGTGAGACCGTCTCCTAGAGATGACAGGGAAGTGTCACCTTTGCCTACTGCCCCCTCAGATACCTCAACAATATGGCTGCTGGTACAGGACCTGAATAAGAGCTACACCGTCAGACACGCTGACACGGGACGGGGAAACTCGCTGGGCCTACCCCTAGTCAAAGAACTAGAGGGATGCAATTAAGGAATGCCCAGACCTGGAGAAAGAGTCCTCCAATGGGTTATCCAATACCAAGTGGTAAGTCCTGAAATCACATAGACACAAGTAACAATAAATAGACTGAGCACTTCAAATATTTAGGCATTTCTATTTATATAGCATATAACAAGGGAAAAAAAGAAGAAGACTATGGTTTTGAAAAGGAGCAAAAGAGATACCCGGGAGGGACTGGAGAAAGGAAAGGGGAGGGAGAAATAATGTAATTGTATTTAATTTTCTTAAAAAGTCTTTAGATCCATTCATTGTTTTTTCATTCGCTGCCCCTTCTTGGAATGACTGGTGGGTGCAGAGACAGTCCTCTCTTTACTTTCAATCTTAATACAGGAAACTTTCCCCAATTTCATCCTAAAGACACAGCTGCACACAGACGTCCTCCCTCCAATCTTAGACCTGTCTTGACCTTGTCCTCCCGGGAGAGGAGACGATTCTGCTTCCTTAAGAGAGCAGCAGCTGCCCTCAGGGCTTTGCCTACTGCCCCCTCAGAAGGACATGTTAAAACCTCGGCTGAAATGGTTTCTGTTCTCCTGCACGGGTGACGGCCTTGGACTTCACCAGCATGGTAATGCTTCAACTGCACTTGCAAGGCTGATGTGGATAACCACAGTTTTACAGATGAGGTCATGGGACTTGGAGGCTGGCACTTTCCTCGGGGAGGGACACTTGTGTTTGAGGCAGGGTTTTTAGCCCAGGTGTTCTTGATTCTCGAGCCTGAGTTGGCTCCAGAGCAACAGTGGAGCCTGGAGCCAGGTCTGCTCTGGCCAGCTGGACCGGGACCATGCGAGGTGTTACTCATTCTAATGAGTCGACACCAGCAGCCACTCTCCCGGTGGGACCCCGCAAACGCAGCTGGATAATTGAGGCAAAAGCAGTATAAAGCTGTCTTATTATTGTTTTCTTCAGATACCCTGATATGTTTTAAGTCTTCAGCTGGTTAGTGTATAGGCAATTGTTTATCAAATTATTCTTTGCATGCATGACATATTTTATAACAATTTCTCTTCTTTTAAATTTTGTTATGAAGCACATTTAACCTTATATGAAAATAGCAAGCACGTTGGTCCCTTATGTGTCCTTTCTCAGCTTTGGAACTGACTTAGCCGAGTTAGTGTATACCTCTAAACAGATAAATATTTTAAACTCATGCATACAGAAAGGGTAAGTAATTAAAAACAACACTATAGCATGTCAGTTAAGAAGATAACCAACAGTAAATAACAAATTAACTGTAATTTGTTATCTTATCTTAGTCAAATATATAGTCACTCTCCAAATACCTTCCACAACAGAATCACAACATTCTATACCAGTGGTTCTCAACCCTTAATGCTGTGAACCTTTAATATAGTTCCTCATGTTGTGGTTACCCCCAACCATAGAATTATTTTTATTGTTTTTTTTATGACTGTATTTTTGTTAGTTATGAATTATAACATAAATGTCTGCTATGTAAAGTATCTGGTATGCTACCCCTGTGAAAATCCTTCAGCTTCTGAAGGGGTCGAAACCCACAGGCTGAAAGCCAGTGTTCTAGAACGAGTGTCCGACTGGAGCAGCTGTGACTGACTCCAGGTTGGTTTGGTCCTTCAGTTAAGTTAAAGTACAAACCAGCATCCCAAATGGGACTGACCTCACACTTGCAGTAACTCTCCTGCCTCTGCCCTCCCCGGAGCTGAGATTATAGATGTGTGCCACCAGTCCTGTCTCATTGCAGTTCTTATAAAACATCCTTTCTTTTTCTTCTTCGTTCATGGCTATCAGTGCTTCTAGAGAGCAATAAAGGATCTGTCAACAATGATGAGAACCAGAAGAAAAACAGCCAGGGATTATACAGATGGAAGCCTGCGCTTCTAAAACTCTCCAGGCCCTTTAGTCAAAGCCCATCTTTACAGAGTCATTATCTCCACAATATTTTCATATAACAATAGAAAAGGGGGAGGGGAGAGAAGAGAAGAAATCAAGGAGTGGGAGGGAAAGAAACAAGGAAGGAAAGAATAGAAGAGGAGGGGGGCAGGAGAGGAAGGGGAAGGAGGAAGGGCGGGAGGAAGCTAACAGGTGCCTTTGAAATCATATAATGATAGATTAATCTTGCCTTCCTTTCTTCTAGCTAGAGCTCGTCAGGTCACCTGTCAAAACGTAATTAGGAACTCTCAGTCCTGAAACTTTATATTCTTCCCCATTCCCTCGTAGACATGCCTAGTCCTGATGAGGCATCCCAATGTGGCAGTAGTCCTGTTAGCTAGACAAATATCTGCCAAAACATTAGGCAGATGGTTATCAAATGATTTTCACATTCCCCATACGAAGATCCCTGTACCCTGCTGATGACAGGATTACACAGGGACTAAAGCAAATTAACTGGAAGAGGGGAGGAGAAGGGGATGAATCCTATTAGTTAGGACCACACGTGCTTAAATAAAGGAAAAAGTAATATAAAATAAAACCATAGCACTGCATTTTATATGCACCAGCCCAAGCTTCCTCAAAGGGGTTGCAAACATATGTGATGTGGTTTGTCCACTCCTACTTATATAGATTGCTTTCTGTCACTGGGTTTCTTAAGAGACCCTGAGCTCCCACGGAGCTGCCACATTCAGGCTATGGGTCCTAGAGAGGTGGGCTTCTGCTCTCATCTCTGAATCTTCCAACTATGTTTTTTTTTCTTTCAATGTGTAAAAGCCATTTGGTCCTCTCAGACTTTGGAGGCTTGGGGACAAGGATCTCTAAAATGAATCTTCATACTGTGTAGGTCGTGTAACAAACCCTGGGTAGATTTCTTGTTTGGCACTTAATTGGAACAAGGAGCTATTCTGTAACTCATTTGAGGATCAAATGAGATTATTTTTTGTCAGCCTACTATGAGATAGGGAAGATCTATCTGCAGCCGCACTCGGACGTTCTCTTAATACCTTTCAAAAATACAAGTGCTTCCATACTAATAGGGTTTTAGCTTGAGATCTAATCATCCACTCTTGAATTAAGATGCTTGAATGAAGCCAACTCATTTGGAACTAAGCACTTTAATGTCAACAGAGACATATGGTAGGGAGACGGAATTACATAAAGGCTCTCTTCTGAAGCATCCGTTAAGAAGGCAGGACTAAGACCCAAGCGCCATTATTAGTTTACTCATTTAATTCCTAGTAAATAACCGAGAGTGATGTCATCTTAGAGACCTGGAAGTTATCTAATAATTATATGTTTAGGATAAGGGTGCATTCCTACCTGAAGTGATTATAACATTCCCTGGTTGTATAATTACCTCTTTTGAAAGCAGTGTTGTTTTCAGATCAAAGAAGATACAATATGTATACACAACACACACACACACACACACACACACACACACATCAAATACATAGCTAAAAATACAGATCAAGGCTTCTATAAGACATCTTCATCCAGGACCAAGGCATATACTGCCACTTGTACAAAGGTGTCACCCCAAACCACGCAAACTGACATCATAATAATGTGTAGCAGAGCCAATCTCTGACTTGCCACATGGGAATCATGCTAACAAGAATTTGTTGGAATACTGAATCTCTGAAATGGTTTTGTTGATTTTACATGTCAATAATCCACCAAATATGAGTGTGTTAGTTCTCATTTCCCTTTATCCTGACTCTAAGACAGGGCTGATCCTCTCTCCAGGGAGGTGATAAATGGGTCCTGAGGTGAAACAGTGGAGCACAGACAGAGGTGTGAGGAGAGACATATGATACCAGCAACCCTTAGTTATTGATAGCGAGCGTAGCTTTGCTTGATATAAGTGTCTGAGGGGTCTTAGTGCCTGGTACACATGGGCCTGCAGTACACAGTTGGTGATGGACTGAATGGATGGACACAGATGTATGATGTAAATACCCAAGAATTTAATGTATGCCCAAGCCCAAAGGAATATAAATCTGCGTGCATCATGATGTCAGCCACAAAGATCTTGGGTTTAATGTAATGTAATTAAATGTTTAATCATCTACTTTTGAAGCCTAAGTCACTCAGGTTAAATATGTGTGGAGTAATAAAAGTCATGAATAATTCAGTGTTTACTATGGAGGATGAAGTTGTGATTTCATGCAAGGGAGAGGTATGTGGAATGTCGTGACGGGCTGATGGGAGATTCCCTTGAGGATCTAGCTTGGTGGACATGATTCCTCAAGGCTTTATCAACAAGGCCTTCAGTTTGCAGAGGATGTGGCAAATTTCTAAAGAGAGATTAGAGCAAAGACAATATATAGATTAGGGGCGTTCAGGGACGGGAGCTAATGGGGAAGATATGTGAGGCCCATTAGCCAAATAGCATAAGCCACTCAGTTCAAAAAATTTCCAGATCTGAAAAGCTGCAAGCATCGAAGAAACCAGTTTTAAAAATGTGCCTTTATAAAAGTGTGTGTGCTCTAGTGTGTGCAAGCGCACATGTTGGGTGAGTCTCAGGGATGGAGTTCCTGCCCAGCATGTACAAGAAACTCACTTTGATTCCTAGCACAGAACAAGCAGTGGAAGGCAAGGGTAAGGCTATGCAGAACTGAAAGAACAGCAGCTGGAATGGGCAAGCGGAACAGTGGGAGAGCTGACAATCAGGAGCCTTTGCGAGGGTAGGGCCAGAGAAGGCCACACAGTCAGCGGGAAGAGAAGAATCACTCAGTCAGGCTGGCACCTGCCAAACGTTAGCGATTTCTTTACCTAACCTGTGGGCCTGGGTGTATGCATGTGTACAATGTGTGTGCAGTTGCTCCTGACAGCCAGAAGAGAATGTCAGATCCTCTAGAACCAGAGTCACAGCTTGTGAGTTGCCATATTGTTGGGAACTGAATCCAGGTCATCTGCAAGAGCAGCAAGGGCTCTTCACCTCAGATCCATCTCTCCGGGCCCCTTTGCAAATTATTAAATTGGACTTGACTTCACATCTTACAATGGAATAAATACCAAGTATTACTTATAAGGACCTAACCATGTGACCATTTCTATAGGCAAAACTGTCAAATATTGATGGTAGAATATAACTGAAGTCATGGAGGTAATGACTTTTTTTTTGTAATCTTGAATTGGAAGACTTTTCTCAAACTGTAACAGAATCCAAAGCCTAAATTCAACCCTTTAAAAATAAACCTTTTCAGAAAAGGTTATAATTACCATAAAACCTTTAAAGGGTAAAAAAAGAAAAATAATAAGCATACATGTTTACAAATATACCACATATTAATATTTATTGATATATAAAAACAAAAAGGCATTTAAAACAGACAAGGAGAGTCAGCGTGTGGATAAAGCACCTGCAGCCAAGCCTGGGAACCTGTTTTCTGGGATGTGCAGTGTTGGGGGGGAGAGAACCAAGCTGTACAGATCGTGCTCTGACTCTGCATGGTCGCCATGTTGCCCTCAATCATGCATGCATGTGCACGAGCGCACGCGCGCGCACACACATACACACACACACACACACACACACACACACACACACTCTCTCTGAAAAAAAACTGTAAAAAAAGTCTTTTTAAATACAACTATTTTGCTGTTAAAAAAAAGTCTTTTTAAGTACAGGTAAATCACAAACCTAAAAACAAATGTTTTCAATACAGATGACATGATTTTAATATCTCAAGAACGTCTATAAATGTCCTTTAAAGCCCAGTTAGGTATTTGACTAATAGTCTATCATTAAGGTAAGAATGGAATAAGAACCGAGCTCGAAGGACAATACTGATAACTAAATCGTATTCACAGGGACGGATGCTCAGCCTTGCTTGCAAGACACGGATGCAAGCTAAAGTCAGAGTACAAAAATGTCCCCCCAGTTAAACTGCAGAAACCACAGAGGAATGTCCAGCACTGACAAAGTCACACATTTCCGGTTGGGTTGTGAACTGACGGAAACTCGGTGGACGGCACTTCAGCTCTATCTATCAAGGTTACTGAACGGCGCGCTGTGCTCCCGTCAACCCACCCTGGAGGAGTTATCCTACAGAGGTCCCTGCTCACGTGAGAAATGACAATGGCATCATCATGAATTACCTAACCGTTCGCCAAATCAAAAGACGGCGAGCCATCTGAACGGCCACTATCGGGAAAGGATTATGTGAACTATGAGGCCAGCCCACACTGGCAGGCTACACAGCCGCCGCGGTGACGGAGATGATCTCAAAGACTGACGGTTCATGCTAAAGTCACGCGGAAAGAGAACAGGTCAAAACAACGGGCGTCGGCTTTCGAGAGGCCAGTAAAGACCACTGGAAGGTCCAATTTTGTAAACCTAAAATTTCTGCTGAAAAACAAGGCAACAGGAAGAGTGGGGATGGTAAGAAGAGAAACTGCTCGTCTAGAGGAACAAGAAGCAGCTACACCCTCCACAGACTTCCCCTTCCTTCCTGACCTTTGACCCCTTTCACCGTGTTCCTTATTCACAAACATTAAAATGTTAGCTTGGCTGAAAGTAATGTATGTCAGTAGTCTTTGGAAGAGGATTACGCCTACTGCAGAGACTTACCCGTCTGTCTCGGAAAAAAAAGAAAAAACACAGACGTAAAACCTCAGACCCTGATATAAAAATAACTAAGATACTTTGTGTCGTTATCATGCTATTATATGTAATTATAATAATTACATTTTAAATAAATGAGTATGTAAGATAATTCATTTCCAGCACCACAATTAGATGGAGCTTTCTAGAACACAAACTTGATAACATCATCTTCCTGGTTGCAGATCTTTTCATGGCTTCCCACTACCTCAGGATAATAAGGTTCAGTTTCCCTCATACACACTCCCTGGCCCGTTATTCACCTGGCCTCACCTTGTTTCTCCAGCCTCACTCCTCACTCTTTTTTTTTTTTTTTTTAAAGATTTATTTATTATATGTAAGTACAGTGTAGCTGTCTTCAAACATACCAGAAGAGGGCATCAGATCTCATTACAGATGGTTGTGAGGCACCATGTGGTTGCTGGGATTTGAACGTAGAACCTTTGGAAGAGCAGTCAGTGATCTTTTTTTTTTTTTTTCTTAAAGATTTATTTATTTATTATATGTAAGTACACTGTAGCTGTCTTCAGACACTCCAGAAAAGGGAGTCAGATCTCATTATGGATGGTTGTGAGCCATCATGTGGTTGCTGGGATTTGAACTCTGGACCTTCCAAAGAGCAGTCAGTGCTCTTAATCTTTGAGCCATCTCTCCAGCCCCCTCACTCTTTCCATTAATCCTGATTCGATGTGGTCTTTAAGAACGGGTCTCCATTGGCTTTGGGATCTTCCCTGCCCCCCCCCTCCTTCTCTCTCTGCATCTGACTAAAGAACATCTCCCCTTGGCCTCCCAAGCTGGATAAGTCTCATCTTCTCCGAGTCCTGAGGTACACCACACTACTCACTCTCTCTGGCCTCTCCTCGCTTCCTTGGATGGCAGTGGACACTTCACTCTCTTGACCAAGTCTCAAGAGACTGTGATTTCCCTGAGGGAACTGGAAGCGGCAAAGAAGCCATTAAATAATCTGTGGAGGAACGCCATCAGTGAAGTCACACTGGAGGTGAGACATGGGTGAGGAAAAGAAATGATTCAAAAGAAATGAGTACAAACTGGCAAGAGGATTAAGGCCATCACCGGTGAAGGGACACCCCAAACACAGCCCTAGAGTGATGTTCTTAGCCACACACCACCTCAGCAGCAGCAGCAGCAGCAGCAGCAGCAGGAAGGCAGGGGTCATCAGGGCTGCTCCCTCAGGCCAGCACTTCTGACCCTGTTCTGCTCCATCCCTCTGCATTTCACGACTAGATCACGATCGATCACGGTAGTGCTTGCAGCTCACAGCACAGTGCCAGTGGCAGCCACAGTCTTAATTGGGTGCTGGAGGAGCACTGGAGTGGAAATTACTGATACAAAGATATGGCCCAAATCATTAGGATAGCTTCCAGAGCGGTTCTCTGCTCTCCTGGGGGTGTCAACAGAAGGGGAGGCCTGACTGAGTCACACGACTCTGTCTTCTGGATGATTCTACGGGAGCACGGGCAAAGGAAACGGACTGGGAATCGCTAGGCCACCGGGATGAATGGCCGGCCCGTGGTGATCAGAATATAAATGCTTTATTTTTATTACTTTGTGAGTCAAACTGGTTAAAATTTATATCTGACCCAGTGCTTCAGCTTGAAACAAAAACACGCTCTTGGGTCTCTAGTGGGTAGCCCAGCCTTCCACACAACAAACTGCTGAATTCCTCTGTAGTGAAGTAATTCCCAAAGAACAGCTGGTCTACACGGTGTCCAGCCTTGATTCTTTGTATTTTTAATTGAGAGAAATTCCTGGTCTCTAAAAGTGAGGTAGATGCTTTTGACCACCACGTCAGAACAAAATTCCCAGACACCAGAGCCCACTGGCGATTCTAGGACAAGGCTATAGAAGCCATGGTATGGTATGGTATTTAACTCTACTTTTATACAAGGTATGGCATCTAACTATGTGATAATAATTTAAATTAAAAATAGCTTACGGTGATAGCAAGAAAACCCACAACAACCCAGGACTAAATCTAACAATATTTATTAAGGTGTTTGTGAGTATAGTAACTAAAGGATTTAAAAACCAGGAAAGGGGAAATCATTTGAAATATAAATAGAGAATATATATAATTAAAAAAAAAAGAAAAACATCTAAGATGGAAAGATGGCTACGGAGTAATGCCAAGATAGAGATTTGCTGTCACTGGCTTTAAACATAACAAAAGGGGAGAGGAGGGCAGTGGACCCTGGGGAGTGAAAGGGACAGGCTCTTCTCTAAGGCATTTGGGAGGAATGCAGTCCTGCTGACGCTGGCTTCAGCCTGTGAGAGTCTCCCAGGGGCACTAATGTTCAGCATTGATTGTCTGAGGGTTTCATTTAACCCCCCCCACCACTTCTGGTTCTAATGGTGCTAAGAAGTTCCACAAGAAGACTCAGACATCTCCTTACTCTGGATCAAAAGTTGAAGGAAACCAGCCTCCTCACGAGAAAGCTGACTGGCTTACTGAACAGAAGTTCAACCCAGTGTCCTACAGTCTTAGGCTAGACACGGAGTGGCAGGTCCTTAAGTCAGTGAAAGAAACTTTTCTCTCAAGTTTAAGGAAAATTTGGGATATGTTGAGAGAAAGTTACGGAATGGCTTATGAGATGGAAAGTGGAAATAGAGAAACAGAATAGTAGTTAGTTGCCTGCCACCCTGTGTCCTCTCTCCTCGAGGAATGCTAGTATTCTCTTTCCAAAAGGAAGACAAGAGAAAATGACAGAAACTCTTGTGTTTCCATTAAGGGAAAACAAAACAACAGCAACAAGAAACAAAGAAACAGAAAGCAACAAACAAAACAAAACAAAACAAAACAAAACAAAAAAACATGAAAAACCAGAAAGGAATCACACAGATTCATACTTGAGAACTGCTCTAAACTAAATGGGAAGGACATATTTCTGATTAATCATAAGGAAATCCAGTTTCAGTGCAGACTCCTGCACTGATATTAACAACATGGAGAGAAGAAAATGGCTCATTAATAATTCATCAAGATTACTGATGAGTGGTGACAGTTCACCATTAACTGTTGTACACTTTGTGATGGATAAAATGGCATATTTGAAACACCACACACACACACACACACACACACACACACACACCCTTGCAGGTAGGGGTGCTTCCTGGCTGTCATAGTGTTATTCACCACTCGAGGGAGCCCAAGTGTCTTTGGTCTTGGCCTCACTGTAATCACATGGGGGCTTGGTCGAATGGCACCTCCTTCTGTTACTGGGCTGCAGGCTGGACATCCAGGCGAGCTGGTTTCTTTGTTGTCAAGGTCTGTCCTGTGTGCGGTAAGACGCTTAGCAGCATCTCTCTAGCTTCTGCCCACTAGTTGCCAATAGCAACAATGCTCCCATTTCCCCTGTTGTGCTGATCAAAATGTTACCAGACACTGCCAAATGTCCCTCTCCGCTCTCAGGCAGGGATGGCTCCTTAGTGAAGCATCCAGGGCTTATGGGCCCCCCAATCTCTGATCCCCCTCACAGAGAAGTGTGGCAGTGTTGAGAAACCCTCAGCTGTATCTGCGCCCCTCTTGTGTGAACAGCCTGGTGACAAGCAGATCTAGGAAGACTGATACGTCTCCTGCCAGCCTGGCAGGAGGCATCAGAGCTGGAGTCTTGGCCAGCCTTTACAGAGAGAGGAGCACTGTCACGGTCCCTCTGGGTGGTGCCGAGCTCAGGCGATGCCGTTGTCTTCGGGCTTTTGGTAGCAGCTCAAATGATTAGTTAATTATTCATTACTATTTGTCATAAAATCCTGAAGGGCTGCCAAGAGGTATCAAGCAGGCAACGCCGAAGCAGAGGACACGTCTTTTCTTATGTTCCAGTGGGTAGCAAGCATAGGCTGCTTTGAAAGCGTACCAAGGACTCCAGGCACCAGCTCGCCAGTGTCCAGATGGGAGGTCTAAGACGGCAGGTCTTGAAGCTTTGCCCTCCGGGCCTGTGCTTGCACCTGCCCTGTTCTCCTGGCTACAAAAAGCATGAGGCTGGGGGCTGGACGTGGAGGGATAGCCTTAAAATGGAGAGTGGAGATCAGGGTCTGAGCAGCCCTCAGACCTCCCGTTAGCTCACAAGCTTTCACCTTTTGCACACAATGGCAGCCCACCAGCCTCCCTAAGAGGAGCCCTCTAGATTCCTTTTCCTCCTCCCTTTCTCCCTGACCACGGTTCCCTTTAGTCTATCTTCCGGCTCAAAGAAACCGGGCAAGGAAGCCTCTGCTCAGGAAAAGCCTCTCAAACAGAAGGGGAGATGGGCCTGGCATCTGGACTCAAAATCATTTTAGCGGTGCTTGTAGATTCTGTCCCCTTCTCATCACAACACTGCCTGTTATGATCCGTATCCACAGATCCAGGCGTCAGCAGAGGGGTTGGGATGTGGGAACACGCCAATGACCAGCACCCCAAGCGCAGTGCCCGCAGCCTGTGCCTACTTCCTCGGCCTCCCCTCCCCCTTCAAGACTTTTTTTTTTTTTTTTTTGGATAGTCATTATTTTTCCAAAATTGGCAGGCACACAGTTAATTGGGATGTGTGTGCTGTGCACCCTGAACCCCTCAGGGCCTTGAATCCTTTTCAGACTCAGTTTCTCATTTGGCAAAGAAGTAAGTGTGGTAAGCTCACCACGGGGACTCCGATGATCTCCAATCGATCGATCGATCGGCTGGCAGTGAGGTGCTTCCAAACCTCCTGGCGTCCAGAGTGCGGTGGTCCACATGCCCTTCACGAGTGGGTTCCCGGGGCAACTTTTCTGTCGTGCTGGAGCCCGTAGACTCCACAGCCTCCCTAGTGCTACAGTGGGTGCTCCCGCCCGTGCCACATTCTGACACCACAGGGCTGTGCCTCTTCCCTCATCCCGCGTTACTAACTCATCAGTAGGTGTGTGACGCTAATTGGTTGCGAGTCGGGCACACGGGCTTAGCTCGCTGCTCCGCTCTCCCCCCCACCCCACCCCCCGCTCCCGCCTCTGCTTTACACTCCCTTTGGGACGTCAGCTCAACGGAGTTTAATTTTCAACCAGGTCTCCTGTCTTTGTTAATGACTGTTCACTGTGGTTCTGCCTGGGAAAGTTTTCAACTAAAACTAACTCAGATAAAAAATTGTGAAGGAATATTAGAACCGAACGGTAGGAATGACTTCATTCTTCCTAAGGGAGTTTTCCAGGCCAATTTCCGCCCCCCCCAAAAAAAAATTCATTAGAGTGGAGGAGGATTTGCATAAGTGTGCATGCCTAGCTACCTGGTCGGGTTTTTTTTTGGGGGGGGGGAGTGGAGGTAAGTACTACATGTATGTGTTTTGATTTTTTTTTTTTTTTTTTTTTTGAGACAGGGTTTTTCAGTGGTCTGGACCTTTCTGTGTAAGTGAGAGTAACTTGTCCACAAGTCACAGACATCTGCCAGTCCTGCTTCTGCAGTTCTAGATTACAGACACACACCATCATCCCTAGGTGTTGGTTTCTTTTTTTGGGGGGGGGCGGATTGCTGTTTTGTTGTTGTTTTTATTGTTGGTTTATCGGCCTTGGGTATGGACGTGGGTCTTCTGGCCTGTATGAAAAGCACTTTACCTACTAAGCTAATTCCCCAACCCAAATTATCCATTTGCGTTGGAGTTAAATAACTACTCTTTCATGTAAGCAGAAGGCTCTAACCAATGGTACCACTGGCATTGCTAAACGGCTACACTTCCTGTAGGTTAGTAAAGAAGACACGATTGGGACCTAGCAGGTGCAGTGTAGACAGATAGTAGGTGCGGTGGCAGTTGTCTTCCGGCTGGCTCCTGCACGCTCCTGACTCTCTGTGCACAGAGCTCTCAAGTGTATATATGGTAGTGGTTTCCTGCCATTGTGTTCTGACCCCATGATCACATGTCCAAATGTAACTTCCCTCTGTCCCTGGGTCGACCCTCCTGAAGGAGGGACTGTGGTCACCTGAGGGTGATCTGTGGATGAATCTCATAAGGGCCTCACGGTTATCAGCAGGCTAGTTAACAGTGACAGTAGAGGAATCACAGTGGAAAAGGCCAGCAGCTTGGGGCACAGAGGTTGGGGATGAGGCTAGGGAATGAGCAGGCAGGCAAGGTGACCAGTGTCTTGTGCTAAAATCCATGATGTCATGTTCACGGTGGTTACATTCCGAGTTGAGAAGCAGGATATGGGTTTTACGGAGTAGTCTTAAACAAAGGACTATTTATCTGGGTCATGGTTTCAGAGGTTGCCATCCACCATGGTGGAAGAGTTAGCGGGGAGCTTGCATCATGGTGTCCAGGTAGCAGAGAGCAAGAGAGAAGTGTCTACACTGGCCGGCTTCCTTCCAACCTTCCTTTCATTCATAGGCCATGTAGAAATTCCCGTGTAGAGCTGACTGAGCCCTGAAAACACCTCACAGATGCAATCTTTGACGGGGTTTACCAGCCTAGGTACTTCTCAACCAAATCAAGCTAAAAATCAAGATTAATCTCCAAAGACCCTCTAGGCTGCTCTAATGCTTTGAGTAGGTGACTTATACATATAGAATGTATTTTGTACAAGCTGAGATGCTGAGTTCCTACTTCCTGAAAAGCCACACCTGTGTGGCGGTTACCTCGGAGTGACTGACTTCTTGATTGTAGAGAATTGGTCTATTGGATGCTGGTCAAGGGCCCACATTATCTTGGGTTATCTTCATTCTTTTTAAATACATAATTTACTCACCTCTGTATCTAGTCTAACATTATTTTCTCTTTCAGTAAATCCTTTGTAATGTATCCTTAGCAGGCCACTACCATCTACCTCCCAAGCTATAGAGACACGGGTGGCATCTGAGCCCCATGACAGAGTTTCCTCTGCTTTGTTAAAAACCAGTCTCTTCCCGCTGTTTCCAACAATATGTCCGGCAAGTACAGTGGTTTATGACTATCTTTTGTGCTATGACTCTGGAAGTTTTATCTAACCATTTCCATGTCAGAATATGTCATTCAGGGAAACCTGCATCTACGTCCTGGGGAGTGGTCATTCATATTTGGCTCTGAATAAACTCTGTCCAATTCCTTTTGGAATAAGAACTGTTTGCTGTCAAGCGTGTGGGGAGATAGCTATCTTCTACTGTCTTCATGTGCCAGAGAAGCTGAGGAATCTCTCGGGCGGTCACTTCTGTAACCAGCAAGAACTGTTTCCACCCATTAGGATGTCCACTTTCCTGACCTAATCACTTCCCAGAGACTCCACTTCTAAATATGACCGGAGTGAAGGTTAGGTTTCAGCAGATGTATTCAGAGGCAACACAGATAACTGTATTAAACATTCAAACCTCACTTCTTGGAAGTTCAAATCCTCTTATGCAAATATATTGTTCCTATAGCAATAGCCTTCAAAACAGTTTTAACTGAAAATGGATTTTTTCATGCAATATATTCTGATCATAGTTTTACCTCCTACATCTCTTCCCAGACCCTCCCCACCCATACAATACCATACCTTTTCTCTCTTTAAAAAACAAATAGGCAAATAAAGAAAAACAAAAAGCAAAGAAGCATACACACACACACATTCATACATAAGCACACACACACAAATATAAAACCCATGAAATGCAAATTCAATAACTATAATATATAAGCAAGACACCAGAAAGGTTTAAAAAAATGCCCAGAGAAAACACACACACACACACACACACACACACACACACACATCCCATTGTGTTCATTTGGAGTTGACCATCTACTGCTGACTGTGGCAACTGCCTTTCATTGTCGTTTGTATACCCAGTGAGACTCCATTGGGGAAAACTAATTTTTCTTTTGCAAGTGGTTGTCAATTTAGTCTGCAACATCTTAACTTACTCAAGATTTAAAGTTTAAGTCCAAAATCTCATCAAAACAATGTTTAAGTTGGATGTGGGTGAGATCCAAGACATGAAATACCCTGAAGCAAAGCTCTTCCAGCTGTGGACCTGTGAAAGCAAACAAGTTATGTCCTTCCCAACTACCATGGTAGGCTAGGGAGCAGATAAATATTTCCATTCCAAAGGACAGAATTTGGAAAGAAGACTGGAAAGTCAAAACTCCATGGCAAAATTCCAGTAGACCTTAAGGCTAAAGAAGTGATCATTGAAGGAGGTCCCCAAGCAACATTAACTCTCCATTTCTTCCAGACCTTGTACCCAGTGTCATACACCATCTCCTGAGCTTTCCCAAACCTTAACGATGGTGTATGTTTCATAACCTTCCAACACACCTTGGGAAAGAGTTGATTTCTCAAGGAATTTAGTGACTTTTATACTTGTGATCGCATCTGTCTTCCACATACCCAGGTAATAAAATTCACCTTTGTTCTTTAAGTAGAATTGCCATTGGAAAGGGAAGTTCATTCAATAAATTCTCCATATCTTATTTATATTATCTTCCCAGTTCTGAAGGATCCACACCAACAATGTCATCAGGGCCGTTGGTAGTTACGCCAATGGAGTTAATAATACATTCGAATTCAATCAATGTATCTGTGAACTTGTGAGTCTAGTTAGTCAGAGACAGTTGCAAATGGGAGGCATATTTGACAGCAACAGCCAAAAAGGCAGGCAGTCCTGGGTCTGTGAGACTTCTACTCTCTCTAAAGCAAACATCTAAATGGCTCAGAAGGAAAACAATGGTGCTTTTTCCTGACTGAGTGGAGTGTGGCGTGTGCGAGTGTGTGGCGTGTGGAGTGTAGAGTGTGCGGTCCTTACCCTGAAGTTTTCCCAGCACTCTTTCCATAGCACTTACAGAGAGCAGGTGAGAAAAACACTCACGTTTAGCTGATTGGTATAAAGACAATCTTTTCAGATAAATTTTCACATATTGATGACTATCTGCGATGGAGTAGTCGTTGACCTCCAGCTCAGGCATGACTATCTTCTCAGGCTTGGTACACGAAGCCTATCCTAACAGTCAGTCATTGTCTCCCCAGCCTGACAGGGTCTCAATCAGTCCCTGCTTGATAGGGGCACCTATCTCAGAATCTCAGCCACCCGTGCTCTGGCTACTTCTGGAGGCTTTTCATTGCATTTGGGTCTTTCCGTCTCTGAGGTCAGCACAGAAACTCCATGGTGCCTTTTGTAACTCAGGCAGTAAATGGACACAGAGAGCTTGGGCTTTTGAATTAAAACTCACTGAAGTCATGGACTGGCATGACCAGAAAGCCCTACAGGTCCTGAGAGTGAGCCATCAGGTGAACCAGGAGTCTTCAATCACCAAGTGAGGTTTGTCAAATTCTGGCATGTTCTTAGAGGAGATGAGAGTGCTGCAACCCAGCAACAATGATGAGACTAAGCATGTTAAAAACAGCAGGCCTTGGAACCGGACGTTGGTGGCGCACGCCTTTAATCCCAGCACTTGGGAGGCAGAGGCAGGCGGATTTCTGAGTTCAAGGCCAGCCTGGTCTTCAGAGTGAGCTCCAGGACAGCCAGGACTACACAGAGAAACCCTGTCTCGAAAAAACAAAACAAAAAAAAAACAAAAACAAAAACAAAACAAAACAAACAAACAAAAAAAAAACAGCAGGCCTTGGCGTTCCAGCCCAGGACAGCTAAGCTAAGGACTAACTGCTTCGTATAAACACCACTGCCCTCCTTAGTCTGAGGAAAACACCAGAAAACTCAACCCTGCCTTATTTTTCCTGTAAAGATGTGGATGAGAAAACCCTCTGAAGCTCAGAGAAGCACTGTGGGAGGAGAGGAGTGTCAGCTTCAGTGAGGAAGGAACACATGGGAGGAGAGGAGAATCAGCTACAGTGAGGAACACATGCTCCTTTTCTTCGTCCTCATTCTTTAAAGCTAGAAATGTTAAAAGTTTTGATTTGCATACACTATTCAAAATAGTGGATCTCCCTGTAATGTTCTCATACGTGCATATCACCTACTTTGATCATTTTCAACCTCCATTACTCTGTCTTATCTCTCTATTCTATTCCTCTTTCTCAACAGTTCCCCATCGATTTTCCTATCTTTAAACAAAAGTACAGATTTCACATAGGAAAGAGAATTCTTAATACTGTCTTTCTAAGTCTTCCTTATTTTCCCTAGCACAATGAGCTCCTGTTTTGTCCACTCTCCTACAGGCTCCAGGACAGCTCTTCTTTATGGCTGAATAATATTCTACGCTATCGTGTTTATTCCCACATGTTCTTCCCTCCGCCCCCCTCCTTTTCTTCCCTTGGTGCACATGGATGTGTATCGAGTGGGCACACATCAACGTGAGTTCATGTGTGTGTGAAGCCCAGAGGCCTAACTCGGGTGTTGTTTCTCAGGAGTAATCTACAACTGTGGGTGTAATTATTTTTCACTTTTATTTTTACAGAGTCTCATATTCACCTGAAACTCTCTATGTAGGCTAGACAAGCTGGCCAGCAAGGTCCAGAAGTGCCGCTGCCTCCTACCCATACGGGGGTTACAGGTGCTTGCTACCATGCTCAGCTTTGAGTGAGTGTGAGTGTGTGTGTGTGTGTGTGTGTGTGTGTGTGTGTCTTGAGGAGGGTCTGGGGATTGAACTCAGGTCCTCATGCTTCAGTGACAAGCACTGACTTCACTGAGCTGTCTCCCCAGCCCACATAGCACATTTTCTTTACACCCTCTAAGCCTGTAACAACTTTTCTATTGGGAATAATGCCAAGAAAAACACAGGTATGGAAATATCTGCTGACTCAGCCTTCTCTGGGTGTATACCCAGAAGTGTTATAGTTTTGATATAGTATGGTATAGATTATATAGCAGTTTCAATATTTCTGCCTGTAGTTGTTTCCAGGACCCTCCACACTGGTCTCCACAATGGCAGAACCAATCTACCCTCATGCTAGGAGTGTGGATCCCCTGCAAGAGCAGCTAATGCTCTTAACCCCAGCTCCAGTCTTTGCTTTCTTGTCCACAGTCATTCTGACTGGAGCCATATGGAATCTCAGCGCAACTTTGTTTCAAATAGTCAAGATGGCTGCCAGGCAAACATTTTTGTGCGTGTTCCAACCATTTCTGCTGCTTCTAAGAACTCAGTGCAGTTCGTTTGTCTGTTTCTTGATTCGTTCTTTGGTGTTTACTTCTGAGATAAGCTATACATTTTGGGTATTAGATTAGCAGCCAGCAAAGACAATCTACCATTCTGCAGACTGCCCCTTCCCCCGGACAACTGTTTCCTTCTCTGTGCAGAAGCTTCTCAAGTTGGTGCACTCTCCTTTTCAAGTACTGCAATGATTTCTTGAGCTGCCTGAATTTGATTCAGAAATTTGTTGCCTATCCCAATATCTTTAAGTGTTTTCCTGTAGTGCTTTCAAGTTTTCAGGCCTTACTTTAAGGCCTATGATCTATTCTGAACATGATCTAATTTCATTCTCTATGTAGATGTTAGGTTTTCCTGGAAGCATGTATTAAACATACTGTCTTTTCTCCAGTGTAAATGTTTGGTCCCTTTTGTTGAAAGTCAAATACGTGCAGCTGTGTGAATTTATTTCCACGTCCTCTGTTCTACTCAGTTGGTCTACATTTCTCTTTTTTCTGTCTTTCATACACAGATTTTTAGATAAGCCTCTGTAATATACTTTGTGTACTGGCTAGTTTTGTGTGTCAACTTGACACAGGCTGGAGTTATCGTAGGAAAAGGAGCTTCAGTTGGGGAAGTGCCTCCATGAGATCCAGCTGTGGGGCATTTTCTCAATTAGTGATCAAGTTGGGGAGAGCCCCTTGTGGGTGGTACCATCTCTGGGCTGGTATTCTTGGGTTCTATGAGAGCAGGCTGAGCAAGCCAGGGGGAGCAAGCCAGTAAGGAACATCCCTCCATGGCCTCTGCATCAGCTCCTGCTTCTGACCTGCTTGAGTTCCAGTCCTGACTTCCTTTGGTAATGAACAGCTGTGTGGAAGTGTAAGCTCAATAAACCCTTTCCTCCCCAACTTGCTTCTTGGTCATAATGTTTGTGCAGGAATAGAAACCCTGACTAAGACACTTTGAATTCATGCCTTGCGATCTCCTGGTACCATTCACGGATTGCGTGGCTCAGTACCTGGTATCCATCTTGCTTCCATGTGAATTTTAGGATTTCGTTTTCTAGTTCTCTTGAGAGTGTTTTGGGAATCTCATTGGATGTGTGGACCTCTTTTTGATAAGATCCCCATTTCCACAGCACTGGCTCTTCCAGCCCACGAGCATGGAGCCTCATAAAGGGGACTTGAATTTCGTCAAAACCTTCTCTGCGTTGCGGAGATGCTGCTGCTGCGGTTTTGACCCTTGGCTCTGTCTTTGTGCTGTATTACACTGAGTACTTTGGGCGCATATTAGATCATTCTTGTGTCTCTGGACTTAAAGCAACTATCATGCTCGATGCTCCTTTAAGAACTGCGCTGTTGAGTTCTGGTAACAAGCATTTTTTTTTTTTTATTGATAATTTTTGTATCTATGTTCATCAGAGAAGTTGGGCTACAGTTTTCTTTCTTATTTTTGTTTTTACTTTTATTTTTTATTTATTTTATGTTTGGTTTCAGAACCATACAGGCTTTGTACAGTGAGTCCCATAGCACCTCTTCTCTTTCTGTTTTGTGGAATATTTGGAGGAGCATCGGTCCCCAGGCTGGCGGGATTCTGCAATGAATCTGTCTATCTTGGGCTAGTCTATCTCTGTGTCTGCTTCAGCTTCCTTACTTATTATCGATCTGTTACGTCTCTGCTCTTCTGTACTTTGTCATTTCTACTGGGAAATAGATTATTATTTTGTAGGATTGATTTACGAAGAACTCGGTGCTCCTGTACTGTAATGCACTTTCTCTTGCTATTGCTGTTTGGTCTATAGTATACTTTTCGCAGGCATGCCTTTGGGATTTTAACTGCCTACTGTACTTGGATGTCAGTTTTCCTCCCTAGATCTGGCTCATTTTCCCACTATGATCTCATCGAATAGGTATTCTTTCACTTCAGTCTGGATTTGGGTTCCTTATTCTACATCAAACTGTCTTAGGTCTACTCTCTTCATTGTGTCTTAGCTGTCCTGACAGTTTTGGTCACTGTAGCTTGTTTTCTTTGTTGTTATAGACATGTAGCGATTGCTCAGCCTGTCTTCAATGCTTGGTATTCATTTCTCCACAGAGTCTAGCATATTTTTCCATTGGTGGCACTACCCCCTTTTTTCTTTCTTTCTCTTTTTGTTTTGTTTTGCGTTTTGGTATATGTATAATATATATCTATGTGTGCACATTTCTGTTTGTGAATGCTCGTGTGTGTGTGTGTGTGTGTGTGTGTGTGTAGGTCAGGAGACAACTTCAGATGTTAGTCTTCATCTTTATCCTGTTTTAGATAGGGTCTCTTTGTTATTTTTCTACTGCATGTACCGGACAGGCCAACTGGACTGTAGGCTTCTGGGAATCCCCCTGTCTCGGCCCCCATCCCCCTCCAGGAGCTCTGGGAGTGCAGATGCTGTGCTTTACAGCTGTCTTTAATATGCACTGTGGGAACTTCAGCTGGGGTGCTCATACTACACAGGAAACCTTTTACCCACAGAGCCACCATTGCCCCAGCCCAGAGATGCTTTCCATATTATTTATTGAGCTTTTATTTCCATGATCCACCCTCTCCCCCAGTGTCTCCACCAATGAATTTTCTACCCAAGTCTTTAATCGATTTTAGTTTTCACTCCATCTATTTATTGGAATCCTCATGAGGTCATTGATGAGTTTAAATACTATGCTTTTGAATTTTTTTGGGGGGGTGGTATTTAAACCATTTTGTTATCTCTGACTATTGAAGAGTTGATGACCTTTGGTTACAGTTGTATATCTGTGTTATAAGTTGTGCATCTGATAGGATGAATCTTTTTCCAGTTTTATGTGGAGTTCTTCCATTGTTCGTTAGTTTGTTTGCTTGCTTATTTTTGTGAATAGCCTTTCTTAAGTGTATGGTCTAAAGTATTAGTCACAGAAGGGAAACCAACCATGCAGGTACCATAAAAGCTGAGGGCCAGGATGGCCAGAGTTGCACCACCTCTAGTCAGCCATGTTCTATGAAGCAGTCGCTTCAGAGACTTCTGTTCTTTGTGTACTGGAAGCCACTGCTGATCCCAGTGGATTCTGTGGGCTGTGGGTTGGGCAGCGTGATCTGCTTCAGAGGCCCCCAATCTCTGCATCCAGACATTACCACTGTGTGCCCCCAGGCTCCCCGCCTTGTGATTATTCCTTGCTTACAGATACCTAGGTAAGATCAGTCTCAAACACTCCAAATTATGGGAAGTAATGAAATTGAAATTGGAATACCCAAGACACAATTCACATATCAAATGATACCCAAGGAGGAAGAACCTTGGGTTCCTTGTAGAAAGGGGGAAAAACCCACAGAAGGAGATACAAAGACAAAAGGTTTTGCAGAGTCTGCATCCCTACCCAACTTAGGGATGCATCCTATATACAGTTAGAAAACCCAGGCACTATTGCAGGTACCCACAAGTGCTGGCTGACTGGAGCCAGATATAGCTGTCACCTGGGAGGCTCTCCTAGTGCATGACAAATACAGAGGGGGACACTCTCAGCCAGCCATTGAACTGAGCACAGGGTCCCCAATGGGGGAGCTAGAGAAAGGACCCAAGGAGCTGAAGGGGTTTGCAGCGCCACAGGAGGAACAACAATATGAGCCATCCAGTACTCCCAGACCTCCCAGGGACAAAACCATCAACCAAAGAGTACACATGGAGTTAGTTACCCATGGCTCCAGACACATCGGCAGCAGAGTATGGCCTTGTTAGACACCAAAGGAAGGAGAGGCCCTTGTTCCTGGAAAGACTTGATGCTGTAGTGTAGAGGAATACCAGGACAGGGAAGCGGGGGAGGGTTGATTGGGGAAGGGAGGATGGCTTGTGGGATTTTTGGAGGAGGGGGAACCAGGAAAGGGGACACCATTTGAAATGTAAATAAAGTATATACCTAATTTAAAAAAGAAAAGAAAAGAAACGCTGTTCAGGCTGTGCATGTTCCTCACAAGATCCTTCCCCAGTCTCCACCTCCCGCCCCTTAGGCCTCTTTCCTTATTCCATAAATACTCATAAGGTTTGTCCTATAGAATGCAGACATGAGATTTGTTCTCTTGTCTCCAGATGTGGCTATCTCCTGAAGAAAACAACAACAACAACAACAACAAACCACTTGCTTTTGTTTTTTCTTTTGGAAAACTCTGCTTCAAGTGTCTGGCGTGCTACGCACTGTCCAAGCCGTCCTGGTTCAGAACAGGAGGCAGCGCTCGTACTACGTGTTCTCTGAGTGACTTCTATTGCTCACCTCACCTCACCTCATTTAAGGCTCAATGCGGGCCTTGTGATTCAGTTCATAGTAAAGCCCCCCTGATGCGTGAAGAAGTAAGACACCGAGAGGTGACCTAGGACTGTGTATCAGAGAGCCTCAGCCTCTGACTGAGACGGCGAGTCCTCTGTGACCATTCCCAAAGACAGTGTTAGCAGTAGCATTTTACCCTGGAAGCGCTGGCAGCATGTTTAGAGCATTGTCCCGTGCACCAAGCATGTTAAAGTTAAGCCTCAGGAGCATGGCCATGGGCCAGTCATCAGAAGGAATAGAGACAGGTGTGAAGGGAGTTTGGAATTTGGGAAGGGAGGGGGAGAGACCGTGACTGAAAGAGAAAAGGGAATTATTCTGAACAGGATAAAGGGTAGGGGGAGATAGCCTCTTGGATATGTTTGGTAAGTCAGACCTTCAGTTCTTTAGATATAGTATCTTTTTTTTTTTTTTTACCACCCCCCCCCCACTTGAGTTCCTGCCCTGACTTCCTTTAGTGATGAACAGCAGCATGGAAGTGTAAGCTCAATAAACCCTTTCCACCCCAACTCGCTTCTTGGTCATGATGTTTGTGCAGGAATAGAAACCCCGACTAAGACACCCCCCTATAATCTGAGATGTCAAAAGATTGCATATGTTTGGGGGAAATGAGGGTGGGTTTCCACAGCGTGGCTGGGTCACTAGGCCCTCTGCTGAGACTATGAGTCTAGCTTTTCCTCATTCCTAAATTTAAGTCCTTTGGCTGTACACGAGGCTCCTAGACCCAGCACAGGATCAGGTCAGACCCCAGAGCCACGCGGTCAGTCTCCCCTCCACCGACGCCACATGGAGGAACACGAGCCTTTTCCTTGATAGCAACTTGAAAAGTTGAGTTGAGTGTGGCCGCCAGAGAGGGACAGTCCATTATGCATCGAGTGTTTACACACTCGTCATAACCTTCCTGGGTCTATTTGCATTTTGAGTCCAAAACCCTGTTTTGGGTTAATGAGGCCCGCACGCTCCCTGGCCAAATGTTTCCTGGCTTCCAGCTTAACATAAGCTCGGATCTAATCAGCGTAGACGTTGAGACAAGTACCACGCTGGCAAATTCCCAAAGCAAAAGGAGGTAAATGAGAACAACATGAATGAGACAAACAAGGGAACCACCATGGGGGAACAGTTTAATCAACACTTCGAGAAACGTGGCTGCCTCCTGCCGAGCTGGAGCGCAATCTGTTTTGTGGCTAGCCAGTGCTTTAACCGTACCTTCCTGGTGCAAAGCCCTTCTGTCTTTCGCGACAGTTCTGGGGGGTGGGGTGGGGTGGGGTGGGGTGGGGGGGATGGGGGCGTCGATTTATAACAAGAGGAATTAAAAACCCTCAGATGCAGGTTGTTTTTTTTAATGTGAGTATTTCAGATGTAAAGGAGAGCAGATACTACCGCGTGGCCCGTCAGCTGCGGATGTTTACTGTAAACCGCTGATTCCCTGCGTGAGGGTTTTGTCAGGCTGGGGAGGGGGTGAGAGACAAGGGGTCCCAGGCAATAGGAAGAGCCAGAGGGTAACCATACAGCGGCTGCTTCCATCCAGGGACCGAGGTGACAGACAATTAATTTGATGGGCAAATAGTGCTCGAAGACTTCATTTGTGTAGGGAGCTCAGCGTCTTAACTCCCCGCCCTCCATCATCCCCACAGTCCGGAGACTCAGGTATCTGGGGCGGGAGGAGGAGGCTCCGTCAGCGTCCTGCCATTTCCTATCTCACGTCTCCATTCTTCTCTTCCCGTTTCTCCAAACACAACTAGAATCTTCTAGTTTACATCTCCTTTAGAAGAAGCTACCTAGCAAGACACACACGATCTAAAAGGGAAAGAAGGCAATCATTAGGAAAACGAGCTCTTGCTTCCTTGCTGCACGTGCGCGTGCCCGTGCGTGCTAACTGTAGGTCACTTCACGTCTTTGGAGGTTTTTCTTCGCTGAATAATTTTCAGATGTATCAGGGGTTTGCTGACCTCCTGCAAACCAAGTGACTCTCTTCAGGGCCATCCCTACAGAGAGATGAAGCGTTCGCTGCTTCTTTCTGGGTATTAATGTATTTTTAAAAGGTAAGCGTGGAAACACCCCGTGTTAGACCTGGGCAGAAAGGACAAAGACACCATCAAGGCCTTGAAGACTCCCAAAGACTTCATCTCAGGTAGAAAGAGTGCCCCTTTGTCCTCAAACCTGCCTCGGTGGGTGGTGGTTCTTCTCATCCTCTGCCTATGTGGGTGCCACAGTCACCCGTGGTCCCCTCTAGTTCTGTGATGAAGCCCTCCCTGTCATCTCCCTCCGCTGACTTTGTCGCAGTATAAGAGTAGGTACCAGGATGAGTCTTAAAGACTCTTAAAGTCTGTTGGAATCCTTAAGTATCATGTCCTGGGACATTGCTTCCCCCCCACCCCACCCCCACCCCATCCCCCCCACCCCACCCCTGCCCCCAGCATGATTTCTTCTGCCCCTGAGCTGAACACTTTTCCCATCTCCAGCACACTCACCCTGCCTCTTCTATAAAAGTAGCTCCCCTGTTTTTCTTCTTAAAAAAGAAAAGAAAAGAAAAGAAAATCCCACGGAATAAAGTGCTAAGACCAGGCATAGAATTAGCCAGAAATCACACCTCTGCCCCACCTCAACCAGAGATGGTACAGTAGCCTCTTCCTCCCCTGTACGTGACCTCCTTTCCCACTCTGACCACACTGAGGCAGGAAAGGGTGGAGCACCCACCCCTGCCTCCTCAGCCGTATGTCCTCCCGCTGGAGCACTGCCTGCTTTCCTCATCAAGAATCATTCTCAGCAGGCTCAGGGCGCGGACATATAGAGTTATGGGAAGGTAAGTCAGGAGTAAGCACAGCCCAGTGTTTGAGTCCTCCCCTGATTATCCATACCGTGAGTGCGTCTTAGAGAGCCTGTCGACGTGGCACACTGCTCAAGCGTCTCAGTCTGTGTGAAGCATCTAAGGGCTCACACTGCTCACCTACACAATTACAGTTCCTTCTAGTTGTTGTAGGGAATGTTGTTTATATCAATATTTAAACACGCTATTGCCCCCAAATGAACCACAACAGCCTCATTTAAAGCTATTTTATTATGATGAGCCGATATTTGGACAATTGGAAAACTGTACTTCGCGTCTATGCAAACAAATACAGTGATGCCTCAGCTCAGCAAATACATATTTAAACAGTTTAAAAAACACATTGCCTGCATAATTGGTATTTGTAACTGCTCAAAATAAAGGTCTTTTTATCTATCGTGCCAAATAACGGGAATTTGGATGCCGCCTGAAAGGATGCATTATTCATGGGGAAGAGAAACAAAATCAATAAATGAAAATTCAAATAAAAATACAAGCCATTGTGATGCGGCTTCCAGACAATGACAATCTCGTGCATTATTTACTCAAGGAAAAGGCTCGGGAAAAGAGCTCTTTTGGACCTGGGCTGTGGGCTGAATTGTAAACTCCTGCTTAGGCTGTTTGAAAATAAACGAAACAGTATGTTTCTAGCATTTTCAGCTTTATTTAGTTCATGATTAAAATTATTTTAAAATTCAGCAACAAAATAAGGTGGGAAAGGCATGCCGGGCCCCTTGGTAGTACATTTCAGAGCCTCCTGAATGCATTATGGTCCCTCGTGGGGTTCCACAAAGACCAGAGCTTTGCATATGGGTCAAGTATGCTTGTCCCGAGTGGAGTAGAGGCAAATTGGTGAATTCTGTTACATCTCATAGTTTCATTACTCCCAACAAAGGTGTCAAGAATGGTTAAGAAAGGAGGCCTTGGGGACAGAATGCTGTTTGTTTGTTTTGCTTTTGTATTCTTTTTTTTAAAAAAAAATTACCATGTTATTTTTATTTTTTATTAAATATTTTCTTAATTTACATTTCAAATGTTATCCCCTTTCCTGGTTTCCCCACCCAAAACACCCTATCCCATCCCCCTCCCCCTACTCACCAACCCACCCACCCCCTCTTTCCTATCCTGGCATTCTCCTACACTGGGGCATCCAGCCTTCTCAGGACCAAGGGCCTCTTCTCCCTTTGATGACCAACAAGGCCATCCTTTGCTTGAGCTTCATGTGGTCTGTGAGTTGTATCTTGGGTATTCAGAGCTTCTGGGCTAATATCCACTTATCAGTGAGTGCATACCACATGTGTTCCTTTATGGCTGGGTTACCTCACTCAGGATGACATTTTCTAGTTCCATCCATTTGTCTAAGAATTTCATACATTCATTGTCTTTAATAGCTGAGTAGTATTCCATTGTGTTAATATACCACATCTTCTGTATCCATTCCTCTGTTGAGGGACATCTGGGTTCTTTCCAGCTTCTGACTACTCATAACAGCCTTAGTTAAGGTTTTACTGCTGTGAACAGATACCGTGACCAAGGCAACTCTTATAAGGATAACATTTAACTGGGGCTGGCCTACAGGTATAGAGTTTCAGTCAGTCCATTGTCATCAAAGTGGAAACATGGCAGCATCCATGCAGACATGGGACTAGAGGAGCTGAGACTTCTCTATCTGCATCTAGATCTAGAGGCTTCTAGGAAGATACTGGCTTCAAGGCCTCTAGGATGGGGGTATTAAAGCCCACACCCACAGGGACACACCTACTTCAACAAGGCTACACTGAATAGTGCCACTCCCTGAGCCAAGCATATACAAACCCTCATAGCTCCTCAGGCCTTGGTTTCTTAGCTATGGATTGGGTGGAAATAATAACACCTACCTCGTATGGTATGATGAGGATGCCTCGATCCTGAGACACAGACATTACCCAGTCAATGTCATAATAAAAATATCTAAGAGTTGCATAATCTTCTTTTGAGGCAGCTGACTGGCAGATCTTGGTTATCTAGCCGCAGCGTGTGCATGTGCACTTCCGTTCCTTTAGAAGGAATCATCATAGCAGACATTGCCTAAATATAGTTTACCCGTGATTCTAGGCTTAAGACAGGGGGCATCAGGAAGTCACACTGACAAAGTCATAAAGTGACTATCCCAAGGCTAGCTTTTCTGTGAATTTCATACCAACATGTTACATTGAAGGTTAAAAGAAAACAGCTTCTGCAAAGCTAAATATCTAATTTTTCACGGGAATGGCTTGAGGATGCTCCCCACTTGGTTCCACAGCTCCCCCTTTTGTGAAGATCTGTTCCCGGCTAAAATGAGACAAATGCCACACTTACTAACTGACGTAAAAACTGTGCATTGCTCCCTCACTAGGCGACACTCCGGGCACAGGGCAGAATATTAAACATAGCAAAGAACAACGCCACGCTGAGGGATGGCGTTCTCCTCATATCTCCACAGCATTTGGAGATGGAGCTATGGGTGTTGATACGAGTACTGTTAATCTTAAGAATAACTCAGTTTAAGTCTTTGATTTAGATTCTAGGAAGTTCAGAAACAAATATTCTCATGGCAGAGTCCTGTGCATGAACTTTGCTCCTGAATTATCTTGTTATTGTCCCCTGCCCGACTCTCACTGATATCTTCATCATCTCTACATATGTATTTTGATAACTGCATTCAGCAATTTCTGGAAAAAATTAATTTATTACTTAATCAAAGAAATGAATGAATGAATAAATAAATAAATAATAAATACAATAACATAAGTATGTTCCTACATCTTAAGCGGTTGTCTTGTATTGCTTCCCAAAGGGATTCCACCTCTAGACAGAGTGAGAGTGTGCCAAAAGCCAGCCATTGATTATCAGACACTCTGAGCACATGCCATGACCCAGATTCCATTCATGGCTAGCAACACAACCCAGGTCTCGGGGAGCCTGTGTCTATATGGAACCCCACTAGTTAGCTCTGATCACCATAACAAGAATACCGTCTACTGATGACTATAGCAACGGGAATCTGTGTTTTCAGCTTTTGGAGGCTAGTACCCCAAGTACAGGGTGCCAACCTGTTAAGTTTCCTTAACATGCAGATGGCAGACTTTGCTGTGCCCTCATAGCACAGAGAGAGAGTGAGAACTAGAGTGAGACGGTACACACACACACACACACACACACACACACACACACAGAGTGAGAACCAGAGGGAGACAGTACACAGTACAGGGATGGGTGGGGGATGGGAAGGAAGAGAGGTAAATAAGGAGGGAGGGGAAGAGATCTTTCTCTTTTTTAAAAAAAGGTTTGTTTATTTCATGCAGCATTCAGCCTGCATGAATACCTGCACGCCAAAAGAGGGCACAAGCTCGCATTACAGATGGTTGTGAGCCACCATGTGATTGCTGGGATTTGAACTCAGGACCTCCAGAAGAGCAGCCAGTGCTCTTAACTGCTGAGCTATCTCTCCAGCCCAGATCTTTCTCTTTTGACGAGGTGACAGTTATTTTGAGTAAATGCTCCACCTGACAACCTCATAAATCCTTAATTACCATCCCAAGATCTTTTTTTTCACTAGCACCAGTTACAGGAAGATTAGGGCTTTAACATGCAGTCCATAGCAGAGACATCATGAAGACTTGGGTACAGTGTTGAAAGAATTCTAGGCAAAAGATGTTGCAAACTCAGGCCAGGCAAATGTTTGGACTGCAAGTCACTTGCTATTTCGAACTTACATTTGAACTAAATCAAACTGCCAGAGAGGGTCAAGTTACATTGTTTTATACTCAAAAGAGATTCAGTTTATTTTTCTTTTAGACAATGTTTCTATAGCATCCAGAAGGAACACCTCTGATAACAGATGCATTCGTTTTTTCTAACTGCATTGTCTGGGGGCACTGAGGAGAGCTGTAGCTATCCTGATTAATTTTTTTTTTCAGCTTGACACAAGCTAGAAGTCTGGGAAGAGGACCCTCAAGTGAGACAATGCTCCAATAAGATCGCCAGTAGGCAAATTCGTTGGGCATTTTCTTGATTAGTGATTAATGAAGCCTCCCTAGAGGCTATGTCACTTCTAGGTAGGCAGCCTGGGTAGTACCAGAAAGCAGGCTGAGCAAGTAATGAGGAGCAGGCCAATAAGCAACACTCCTCCATGGCCTCTGCTGTGTTCCTGCCTCCAGGTTCCTGCCTTGAGTTCCTGACTTCCCTTCATGGGGAACTGTAAGCTGTAAACTGAGATAACCCTTTCTTCCCTAAGTTGCAGGATCTATATTATAACAATAGAGACTCAAACCAGGACACTACTGATAAGGGGATATTAGCCCAGAAGCTTGGAATACCCAAGACACAATCCACATCTCAAAAGATGTCCAAGAAGAAGGAAGGAGTAGCCCCTGGTTCTGGAAAGGCTCAGTGCAGCAGTGTAGGGGACTACCAGAACAGGGAAGTGGGAAGGGGTGGATGGGGGAACAGAGGGAGGGAAGAGGGCTTATGGAACTTTCGGGGAGGGGGGAATCCAGGAAAGAGGAAATCATTTAAAATGTAAATAAAGAATATATCGAATAAAAAATAATAATACCAAATGATTCTATGATTCTTTGACCTTTCTTTACATTTGTTCATTCCTTTGTTTGTTGTGTATGGGGGTCAGAGAACAGTTGTGAGGGTCCGTTCTATCCCTCCACCACTTGGGTTCCATGGATAGAACTCAGGACGTTGTTAATAGATGCCCACTGAACCATCTCTCCAGCCTCTTTTTCTGCCTGTTCTTTGTTCTGGAACTATGAGTGTCTCCCAAAAGTGAATACTAGGATCCAAACTGCTTTTATAAGGATAAGAGACATCTTTCAGTTTGAATCAGTTTGAATACCGAAAATTTGCCCACCTTTCATCTCAGCACTCAGGACGCAGAGACAGGCAGATCTCTGTATGTTATATCCCATTGTGGTCTACAAAAACTAGTTCCAAGGCAGCCAGGACTCTCTTACACAGAGAAACCCTGTCTTGAAAAACCAAATAAATAAATATCAAGGGCTCATCAACTATAACAGTCTACATTAACATTAGATGCTAATAAGTAGGGAAGAGGGGCTGGAGAGATGGCTCAGCAGTTAAGAGCACTGACTGCTCTTCCAGAGGTCCTGAGTTCAATTCCCAGCAACCACATGGTGCCTCACAACCATCTGTAATGGAATCTGATGCTCTCTTCTGGTGTGTCTGAAGACAGCTGCAGTGTACTCATATACATGAAATAAATAAATAAATAAGTAATTCTTTTTAAAATAACAAAAAGGAATAACATATGAATATTTGATTTTGGTAAAAATGAGCAAAAATGCAGAAAAAGAGAAATGATCAGTTTGTATCACAGATACCATTTTCAATTTGAAAATTTATAGAAATTATAAAAGAGATGGAATGAAACATTTTTCATATTTAATAAAATAGTCCCTTCTGATCTCTTCAGAAATAAACTGGCACAGCACAGCACAGCATGCAGAGCAAAGGCAGTTAGAACCCTGCTGGTTTACAAATCCATAGCACCTGACACAGTCTCCACCCTCCTTGTCCTACTTCTTACCTCATTCAAGAAGGAATGACAACTGGAAAAGGGAAAGATCAAAGAACTCGAGTTCTGGCCTGAGCCATCACACCTGCCCTCCTCTTTGTCCCCAACCTCACCCTGCCAGCCCCTGCTCCAGCCTCGGCTAACACCAGTTGTGTCTGTGACTTTCCAAGCTGAACCTTAGGTCTTATAAATCTTGGGATAAAATTATCTTCTTTTGGAATTGCCACTCATAGCCAACCTCCACAGCTACGTCAATACATTAACATTAGATGCTAATGACAAACAAGTTCAGTCGGGAGTCTCAGAGCAGGGTTCCTGGGACTCTTACCACGTGGTCTAAGTGGGAAACCTCTGGTCCAGAAGCCAAGGGAAATGCAGAGAACATGACCCAATTCGGCCTTGAAAAGTGTAGACTTCCAGATAGACCCGGAAAGGAATAGTAGGACCAGGAGGACTTAATTCATGTTTTTGAACTTCAGTTTACAAAGGAATCACCTTAAAACCTGTTTGAAAAAATAAGAAGTTCCCAGTCACCATGCCCAGACCAAGTTCAGTTAAGTCTGGGATGGGCTCCGGGCATTTGCTTTGCTTATAGCATTCCAGGTTGTTCAAATACAAGACTTACATGTTGAGAAATGTTGGGTTAAAAATCACCATGCCACCCAGTGTTCGGACTGCTTTGATCAATGGGGTCTGAGAGGCAAACCATGGCCAGTTATTCCTGGGAACTCTTCAGGTGTGCATGGTGTCCCCTCCCGGCCCACACAGCCTCCAGCTTCCTAGAGCATCAATTATCACTGCTGATCTAGGGACACGCATTATTTATTGAAGCAAAGAAGAAATACAAACCTACAGCAAGCTGCCTTGGACCAGACCTGCAGTTAGATATTCTTCCTCCATTCCCTGACTCCAGTGGAGAACCTTAGACTCTCCCAGTGGGGGCAGTAAGTGCATTCACTCCCTTTCCTCATCTAACGTAAGCAAGGAGACACGTGCCTTCTGGAACTGCTGTAGGACACACAGGATAATGCTGGTTGAGACCCAGCCCCCAAGCCTAACATTCCAAAATGGTCCATAAATATTCATTTTGCCTCCATGAATGGAGCGCCCAGGTTAGTAAGAAACTCACTTTTTGTCTGCAAGATGAAAATTCTGAAAGAACTTACACAAAATGGTTTTAAGCAACAATTATGGTTTTAAGCAAATGTTAGTAACAATGGCAAAATACAGCAGCAGGTAGATGGTGCGTTGAAGTTTATCTGAACATAATGCCAAAGTAAGAGTAAGTGGGACCCAATGCTGGAAGAAGCCCAGCAAGTAGACATCTTCCTTCTCCTGGGTCCCATCATTCCCACTGTCCTGTGGATTTTGTGCCTTTTAAGTAAATTCCTTGGAAGTGGAAAGCAGAAGCTGTCTTTGCAGTCAGTCCTTCATTTTCTTATTCAACTGAGATTAAAACAATCTGTGAGTAATATATGTGTGATCAATGAACATAAAGTTACAGGAGAGGCAGGTGACCACCCCTGATCCTTTACTGAGGGCCAGCCACTATGCTAATTTTTTGTGTACTTTTTCACAGCTGTTTTACACAAATATAAATTGTTTTTATAAAAATAATAGTTATGCAACACTTGACTTCAGTGCTCAGCTTTTACATTTTATAAAACACAACACATCTTTTTTTTTTGTTTGTTTGTTTGTTTTGTTTTTTTGAGACAGGGTTTCTCTGTGTAGCCCTGGCTGTCCTGGAACTCACTCTGTAGACCAGGCTGGCCTCGAACTCATGAGATCTACCTGCCTCTGCCTCCCAAGTGCTGGGATTAAAGGCATGCGCCACCACCGCCCGGCTAACACAACACATCTTAACATGTATGCATGTATTATTTTGTGCACATACATTAAGTGTGTGTGTGTGTGTGTGTGTGTGTGTGTGTGTGTGTGTGTGTGTTGGGCTTTCGTTTGTTTGATTGGTTGGTTGGTTTTGGGCTTTTGAGACACAGCTTCCCAGTGAAACATATCCCTAGCTGTGCTGGAACTCACTCTGTAGACCAGGCTGGCCATGAATTCACAGGGATCTGCCTACCTCTGCCTCCTGAATGCTGGGATTCACAGCATGAACCGCCACTGTCTGGCTTGTGTTTTTTGAGATGGGTCTCACAGTCTGTGACCTACACTATCCTGAAACTAGTTATATAGCCAGTTGTCCTTGAGTTCATGGAAATCCTCCTGCCCCAGCCTCGCTGGTGTTAGGATTCCATGTGAGCCACTAGGCCAGCTCCACTTCTTGCGTTACCAAGTACTCTACCTTAGAGGATGCCACATTGCTCTCTGCTTTCTAAGCATCAGCACACTGCACACTATCACTAACAAACACTCAGGCCATTTTTAGTTTAGTGCATCTGCTGCAATTATTGCTACAATACTACAGGGAACAAGAAAATGAGTCTCTGTACACATGCCTCTATACGTATCTGATAGTGGGTCTAAAGTATCAATTCCTCAACGTGAAATAGGGACCATTCATAATTTAGAAATGAACAAATTTTTCTCCAATAAAGTTATCTTCTTCATTACTTTCCAAGCAACAATGGCTGTTAACCAACATTTTCAATGACCGGCACATTATCAAAATCTAAGAGCCCGATTGAAGCATTTACACTTCTTATGACTCTAAGAAAGTGTTGATGGGTGGACAGGGGAAGAAGGTCTCTTATCTGGTTTGGGATGATTTTGTGTTTGGACACACAAACATACAAAATCAAGTCAAGGCATATTCCTAGTTTAAATGTGTGTACTGGCTAATGGTCTTTGTCAACGTGATTCAAGCTAGACTTGTCTGGGAAGAGGGAACCTCAATTGAGAAAATGCCCCCATCAGATTGAACTGAGCCAAGACTGTAGGGCTTCCTATTGCTCAATGACTGATGTGGGAGGGGCCAGACCACTGTGGATGGGGTTACTCCTAGGTAGGTGGTCCTGGGTGCTATAAGAAAGCAAGCTGAGCAAGCCACAGGGAGCAAGTCAGAAAGCAGCATTCCTTTATGTCCTCTGGTTCGGTTTCTGTCTCCAGGTTCCTGACCTGAGTTCCTGCCATGACCTTTCTTCATGACGGACTGTAGGCTGAAATACCCATCCCTCAAAGCTGCTTTGGAGCATGGTCTTTATCACAGCAATAGAAGGCAATCTAAGACAATGCAAATAAGAAATGATAAAGGATGGATAACATAGGTCATTGAAAAGTACAATGCTGAATTTAAAGGGTGCTGAGCCTGCAGGGAGACTGTGACACGGAACTGTCTGATTTAGCATCTGTATCTATATGCTAGTTATGTTTGCAAAGCAATAGGGAAAAACAGTAGAAAAGAAAAGAAAAAGACAAGCATTTTATAGTAAAGGCAATAGGAGGGTAGAACGGGCATGTAAAAAAATGCCCTTTAGTGTTTAAAAATGCAAATTGAAGCCTCAGTGAAATATTATCTCATTATCTGCCAATAGTTTGTGCTGATAGGGGTTGGGCTCTTATACAAAACGTTGAAGAACTATTTGAAAATACTAGCAACTACACTCTGTGACAGGAGGTGTATACTTTGTATTTCTAGTTGTGGAACCTGTAGAACACTTGTGCAAAACATGTCCATGGCAAAACCTTGGAGATAAGTCACATAGCCGATAGATTAGACAATGAACAATTTGAACCTTTGCACAATGGATTACTGTCTAGAAAACAAAGCAGTGCAAATCATAAGCTTAAAATTTCATTTTATTTAAACGCAGTTGATTTGATTCCACTCACTAACAGTGTAATTTTGAATAAGCGACTTTTCTGTATCTCGTCTCCTCAACTCTAGTTTCCCAGTTCTATGGTAGAGACTAACTAGTGTTGGATCTGCCACACAGAAAGTGCATCACATTGGCCACCGTTATTGAAAAGGTAAGACAAAAGTTCTCCTCCATCTAAATAAAAGAGGCAGTGGGCTTTGAGTTGGATGCTCAGGCGTGAAGGAAAGTAAGATGGAGAAGCAGCAGGGTGGAGATGGGAGGAGGAACGTCAATCAGGAAGATCCACATGTCAGATGACCAAAGTATGCGAGAGTGTATGTACAGGGACAACAGGACAACTGTGGGTCAGAGTGAGTGGGAAAGAGGGCAGGTGAGACAGGTCAGGCATAGAAAACAGTTTTCCCATCAGCCCTGAAAGCACTGGGTCTGCTCAACCCAACACCTTCCTCCTGCATGCGGAAGGGGACAGTCCTGCTGGTGGCACGATCAATAAGTTCCTCCCTGCCTAGCATTGTTCTTGATCCCTTTTCGTTGGCTTATTTTATTTTCTGTCTTAGTGATTCCAGCCAGAAGCCTAATTATTAACAGAAGCTCCTTTACCCTTTTCTCTTCTTTTGTTTCTTTTCTTTTGAATCTCAAGGAAAATGAGATCTGGCTTCAATCTTATATTTGCCACATACAACCAGTGTCCATGTTTGAGCGAATGGTGGTTAATTCTGATCATCGGCTTGATTGACTGGAGAGATATAGATTAAACAGAACGTGCTCTGTTCCAGAAAGGGTTAACTAAGTGGTAGAGACCTGTCCTGAGTGTGGAAGCAGCAACTCATAGTCAGGGCCCATAAGGAATAAAATGGGAGAGGCAGCTCGTGCAGTCATTCTATCTCTCTGTTGCAGGCTGTCACCATGTGAGCCTTTCTGCTGTCACACTGTTCCTACAACAGGCTGAAACCATAAAACCCAGAGCCAAGGTAAACACTTTTCCTCACGTTTTTATAAACTGTTTTGTTATAACAACACATCTGACTAATATTCAGTGTATAAATGTCTCGTAAGTCATCATTGCGTGTGAAGCATTCTTTTCCAGGAAGCTTTGTTAGTTCACACAAATGGAGATGGTGTCATGGCATGGAAGGGAGTTAAGTTTGCTTTGATGAGCGTTGACCTGGTCAGTGTTGAGCCTAAACCTTGCCCTTCTATTCCAGATGCTAGCTAGTTGGGGAAATGATGATATGCCACAGGGTTTTTGTAAACTTCCGACATGTGGTAGACCAGATGGCATTTCCTGACTATGACTGTCACTCAGGGAAGGAAATCAAGTTGGTGTTCCATTCTCCCTATGTGAAGGCAGTGTGTGCCCCCCTTTTTATACCACACAGGTCAGGCCCTGGGACCAAGGAAACAATCAGACCTCTTTTGTTAACATACGGCCAGGTTCCTATTTTTAGTCTTTTTGTTTGTTTGTTTGTTTGTTTGTTTGTTTTGGTAAATCCTCCTTCTCTTCTTCCTCTTCCTTCTTCTTTTAAGATTTGTTTATTTTCCAGTTCCAGCCATTTGCCTAAAAGTTTCATGAATTCATTGTTTTTAATCGCTGAGTAGTATTCCATTGTGTAAATATACCACATTTTCTATATCCATTCCTCCATGGAGGGACATCTGGGTTCTTTCCAGCTTCTGGCTATTATAAATAAGGCTGCTATGAACATAGTGGAGCATGTGTTCTTATTGCATGCTGGGGAATCCTCTGGGTATATACCCAGGAGTGGTATAACAGGGTCTTCCAGAAGTGTCATACCCAGTTTTCTGAGGAACCACCAGACTGATTTCAAGAGTGGTTGTACCAGTTTGCAATAAAGAACACACATGGAATGCAGTCACTGATAAGTGGATATTAATTAGCCCAGAAGCTCTGTATATCCAAGACACAACTCTCATATCAAATTATTCCCAAGAAGAAGGAAGGAGAGGGCGCTGGTCCTGGAAAGGTTTGATTTAGCACTGTAGGGGATTACCAGGACAGGGAAGTGGGAGGGGGTTGTTTGGGGAGTGGGCAGAGGGAAGAGGGCTTATGAGATTTATGGGGAGGGGGAACCGGGAAAGGGGAAATCATTTGGAATGTAAACAAAGAATATAGAAAATAATTTTAAAAAAGATTTATTTATTTTATGTATATGAGTGTTCTGTCTGCCTGCCAGAAGAGGGCATCAGATCCTTTACAGATGGTTGTGAGCCACCATGTGGTTGCTGGGAATTGAAGTCAGGACCTCTGGAAGAGCAGTCATTGCTCTTAACCACTGAGCCATCTCTCCAGCCCCTTTTAGCTGTTTGTGAAAAAGGAAAAGAATAAAACCTATGTTTTTTTATTTAAACAGTCACTCAGTGTTATGCTAACGGCAAGAGGCAACATGCTGGGTTTAGTTTTGGAATCGCCAGAAACAGAGCACGTTAGGGGAAGAAGCACTTTTGTTCACTAGCTCAGAACTCACAGACTTCTCAGAAAGGAAAAGGGATTCTCCATCATTGCTGAAAACGAAGAGCCGTGAACATAATCTTACTGCTGGCGTCATTTGTCTCAAGACTTCATTACTTTATGAAATAAAGACTCTGGGGTGAGGACTGGGTTGCCACACTCCTGGGATCTCTTCAGATCGGCGTTCCTGCTTGAGCAGGTCCTAGGGTGAATATGAACTCTGTACAGAAACCATGGCCGAAGGGACCCTTCTCAGGACCGCATGGATTTCATGTGTTTGACGCAAATTCTGCAACATGAAAGGCTTCATTTAATCTCCACACAGAGGTTTTTCTTCCCCCTTCCTTCTTTTCTCTTCCCCCTGCAAGTAAATGTTTCACAGTGTAGGAAAGGTCTTTCAAGGCACCAGGGATTATTATTTATTTCCCATTAATTAAAGTGGCAGAATCAGAGAGGGCTGGCTTTCCCTTTGAAGTAGATCATTTCTTTTAAGTCAGATCAGACCTCACGTCAATTAAAGGCAGCATTCCTGGGCGCACCTGAGTAACACATATTTTCTTTAAAATTGTTTTTGCCTGATGCCTGAGCGGTGTCCTCGGGGGGAGGAGTCTCCCTGTTAGCTCTCTCATTTTAAGGGTTCCTGATGGTGGAGTATATTTGACATTTTTGGTCCTCTGCTTTAAGGAGGAAAGCGGTATGTTCCTAGGTTTAAATTCAGCAGAAAGTAAAACAGCAAAAGTTCTTCTTTTGTGTAAGGTGCAATTACATGCAAAGAATGAATACAGTTAGTGAGACTCTGCATTCTGAAAGTCTGAATGAGGAAACTTGGAATTTCATAAATGTTCTTTGGGCTTTGTGTCAGATTCGATATTTTTATTTTGGTCCTGGTGTTAGTTACTTTCCTCCCTGCTATGATAAAATACTAGACAGAAATAACCTAAAGGAAGAATGGTTTCTTTTAGCTCAGGGAGCAGTGGGAACAGTTCATCCTCGCAGGGGAAGCAGCCAACGTAGGTCTTTGCCTTGGTAGTGGAGATTATAGTCAGTGGGACCTCGCAGTGATGAGGGCTTGGAATTGTGGGAACTTGAAGCAAGGGGAACTTGGAGTGGTGGGACCTTCAAGTAGTGAGAAGTTGTGGTGGTGGGAGCTTGGAGCAGAGGGAACTTGTGTGTGTGTGGGGGGGGCTTGAAGCAGTAGGAGCTTGGAATTATGGGAACTTGGAGTGTAGCTTCTATTTGTCACCAACAAGGAAGCAAAGTCAGACTGGAAATGGGGTTAGCTGTAATCCTCAAGTCCCAAAGCAGTGGCCCGCAGCTATCATGGAGACCATGAAGCCTTTTGATCGTGTTCCCAGCTAGGAATCAGCTGTTACTCTGAGTCTGCAGGGAACTTTTACAGTGCAACTGTAACAGCTCATCGGTATATGCCAAAGTCATAAGCATCCTTCTATTTCCTCTGGAATCATGGCCCCACTAAAGGCTCTTGTAATGCCTGGTATGTGGAGCTCTTCTCAGCCTGAACTCTTTTCTTTCCTGCAGGATCATTCCTCACATTGGAGGCGTTTCTAAGACGAGTGTGAGAAAGCTGGGAGAGCACAGATTCCCTAGAGAGGGCTCCGCAGCCGAGATGCCTGAGAACTCTTCTCAGACCAGGCTTCCTTCCTAAGGCTGCCGGTCTGGGTCTCCCCTACCACACACACGCCCCGCCCTGGTGTAAATGCATATTACAGAAGTGATCTCATTGCTCCTCTTAATGCTGTGTCTCAGCGGCCCCCAGCTGGTCCATTTCAATCGCCCAGCTCTCCATCCAATCCAAGCGATCCGATCTGGCCTTCCTCATCTTGCCATACCCATTAAACTAATGGACTCCTCTCCAGTCACAACACCCGCAATACTATGGCATGACGCTTTCTTCTTTTAAAATGCGGTTGTGAGGCAGTCCCCTCACAACCTGGGGACAAAGTGCTTGATGAACAAGCCTAATGACCTGGCATTGGACCCCCGGAATCCACATAAAGGCGAGACACTATTGTGTCTCAAGTGTTTGTAATCCCAGCATGTTCTTACCAGAAGATGTGAGGCAGAGACAGGAGACAGAAGCCCCCAAGCCAGCTAGCCTGATGTACAAAGCAGTGAACCAGACATCCTGCCTCAAAATGGTAGAAGGTGAAAACCCACCTGATCTCAACATGTGCATCGTGGCTTGTACGTACCCCAATTCAGACACACACACACACACACACACACACACACACACACACACACCGTTGCTCTCACATTCTTGAAAACCAATTTATTCTCCTTATCACAAATACCCTCCTTGGTCTGGAGAGATGGCTCCATGGTTCAGAGTTAAGGCTGCTCTTCCAGAGGACCTGGGTTCAATTCCCAGCCCCTGCAATGGCAGTTCACAACTGTCAGTAACTTCAATTCCAGGGGACACAACACCTTCACAGAGATAGACAGACATGCTAGGTAGTGGTGGTACATGCCTTTAATCCCAGCACTCTGGGGGCAAAGACAGGTGGATCTTTGAGGCCAGCCTGATCTAGAGAGTGTGTTCCAGAATGGACAGGGCTACACAGAGAAACCCTGTCTTGAAAAAAGAAACCAACCAACCAACAAAACAACAAAGCCAAATGTACTCTTCATTCATCTTTAATGAAAAAAATCATTTTAAAACTTCAGGTTGATCCACAGTGCTGTCTGTGGCAGAGCCAAAAATGATCACTCCCCGGCCTCCACTCACAACAGCTCTGCTGCCACCCATCCGCGTGTGAAATTAAAAGGTCCTCTTGCCTCAGACTGTGCACACAGCTGGCATCTCTCGGAGTGTGGGGCCACACACTCAGTTCTGAGAGATTCCAGGGAAAGCAAAGGAGGGTAAGGCCAAGCTCACACACCCCTAGCCTAACTCAGAGGCCCAGGAACTCTCTCGCATGCACATCCTCTCGCAGTGCTTCAACAAACACCAAAGCAGCAAGAATTTGAAGAAGACAAGAATGAGCCATGGAGACAGCCAGAGAGCAGAGCTAGAGGTCCGTTTCTACTGTGGCACCGTATGCTCTCAGCCGAGGCCTCTTCTCCTGTACTAGAGGCCCCTGTCTCTTAAACCCACCCATCACAGGGCTGGGGGCCAAGATGAATCTGTGCATTCACTCTGCTTTCCAGGTGCAGTGTAATTAAAAATAAGATCAGGTTGAACCAAGATGACCCTAATTATCTTTATTAAAAACACAGGAGGCGGCAGAGGCCCGTACAAAAGAAAAGTCTGTTCTTAGACCACAACCATGTTTAAAGGAAAACCCTATGACTGGTCTACTTTGCTGAATCTGATGCTCTCACAGGTTGAACCCCTTGACCCCTTCCTGCTCTTGATCCAGAAACTGTTCTGGTGTGGTGGGTAAGCTCTAGAATCATCACTTGAATTTGCATCCTCCCCTTCTCAGCTGGGAGACGCTGGGCAAAGCTGCTCCAGTTCTCCAGGTCTCCATGTTTCCACCTGTGTAATGGGACCACGTCACAGCTGCTGTATAGGTTTGCTGTCAGTTAAGTGAGACCATGTAGCTGCTGTTGCTGTGGGTTTGGAAGGCTGTAAGCGCTCAATGAACACAGACTAATGTCACTATTATTGATGAGGGCATTTACTGCTGGCATTAGCAGAAACAGTCTATGTGCATGGCATTGTCATGACCCTGGAGCTCTCACGTCTTGGCCTTCCTCATCCATCCCCGCCCCACCCCCACCCCTCCCACCCCCACCCCCGGCATCTCATAGTCCACCCAAGCTAATTTCATATTCTCAAACGCATGAGGTATGGGCATGAGTCCCACAGCAATGACTTCCCAGCAAAGAGCGAGTCTAATAGAGACACTGAACATCTCTTTTTACACCACAATGTATTCTAACCAGGGAATTCTGTGGGGAGCTTGTGATCATCCTTTAGTGTGTCGTTCATGGACAGCCTTCCTGCCTCTGCTCTGTGGACCTTGGCGAGCTGTTGGTAACCTCAGTGTCCTCACCATCAAGGAGGGTATTTTATCTGGGCTCAACTGAGAACATCTCCTCTATAAGCTATTCCAACGAGAAGAGAAAAAAGATCTCTGTCCTTTGATTGGCTGAATAAAGGCCAAGGCTTGAACAGCAGTTTTACTTTCCTGCCATTTGCTGACAGACAACCTCGGGACAGCCACACAGAGAGAACTAAGAGATGGAGAAAGTGCCTGAATTTTAAAAGATTCATTGTAACTCCTGGATGGATTTTGGTTTTGTCTTTTTGTTGTTGTTGTTGTTGTTGGTGGTGGTGGTGGTGGTGGTGGTGGTGGTGATGGTATTTTTTTTCCTGAAGCTGTCCAGACCGCCAGGGACATTCTCCCTTTATTTAAACCACTCTTAAGCCTATTTGAATTGGGTTTATATCACTTTCATCTAGAAGCATCATCAAAAAAAAATTAGAAGCAGGGCTGGGCAATGAACCTTAGTGGTGGGTAGGGTGCTTGGCCAGCATGAGACCAGGAGCTTAATCACCTCCACATTACAAAAGGACAAACCAAGAGAAGAACATTCTATTGCCTCAGAAGTGGCAGGGCTGAGATTTAAACCCAGATTACTCTGTCTCCAAATACCCTGGTGCCTCCTCAGGAGATCAGGACCTGTGGAACACTTTCCAGATGCCATAATTTTCCAAGACTGTGTGTGATGGAAATGAACCAGCATTTGCTATGGACTTCATTTTTTTTTTTAAGCCAACACACTTGTAACCAGAAGAGCTTACTAACTGATGGCCCTTCCTGCTCTCAGGGACTGCAGCTGTCCCATTGGACAGGTTGGGCAATCAGAGGACAGGGACCAGCCACACACAGAGTCTGAGTGTGGCAGTAGTATGGCTCGTAAGAGGGTGGACTAAATATTTTAAGGACATGTCCAAGAGCATTCACATATGAGAACTTAGCTCAGGTCAGCCCAGAATGCATGTCAAGGAGAGATAGAGGAATGGGTGAGAACTACAGAGAAAACTGGGGCTTGGGAAACTTCCGAATTACAGGGAGTTCTATGCAGTGCTTCGTGGGAAGATGCTGAAAATTGAGGCTAGGAAGCTAGAGTCTACAAACTGTAAACAGACAGCAAAACTTGTGGATATTCTAGTTAACACACACACACACACACACACACACACACACACACACACACACACACACACATACACACACACACACACCCTTACTCATTTCCTGAACAGAGATTTAATGGTCAACTGTAGTGATGAGCTGATGTCTGCCACCCATTAGCAATTGCATGAGTGCCTACATGCAAACACGTGGGTGGCAGACAGAATGGGATCTAGTTGGTGGCGCACACCTGTAATCCCAGCACTTGGGAGGCAGAGGCAGGCGGATTTCTGAGTTCGAGGCCAGCCTGGTCTACAGAGTGAGTTCCAGGACAGCCAGGACCACACAGAGAAACCCTGTCTTGAAAAACAAAAACAAAACAAACAAACAAACAAACAAAACCAAAAAATAAAAAAAAAGAAAGAAGAAAAAAAGAATGGGATCTAGAAAGTGTAAACTGAAGATTTTACATGAAAGCAAGAGAAAAGTATTAATTAATCACGCAGAGCTGAGGAGAAAGCCCGAGTGCTGCCAGGAGCCTGTAGACTGAGACTGGTGGGCAAGGAAGGAGGGCCAAAGCGTGGAAGAGCTTCTTGAAGACTGACACACAGGAGTGCTGTCGGCCCTTCTTGTTGGCATGACATCTCACAGGGTAATCCTGGTGAATGAGATTTTCCATTTGGAACACAATCAGCAGACCAGGGGCTGGGGAAAAAAATGTCAGCTCTCTAAAGTGAGTGGCTGGTGGCTACCAACATTAGGTGTGGCTTTTTTTGGATTGGGACATTGGTTGTCATGTCCTGCATTTCACTGGATCTCTGTAGCAACCTGGAGAGGCCGCTCTGGCTGTCTGTTTTGTCCATGCACAGAATGAGGCTGATGGAAGGGAACTGGTTTACCCGAGCCCGTAGAGCCTGGAGTGTAGCAAACATGGGGCCGGAGCTTGGGGCGTTTTGAGTGTAAATGCATGCCCTCATCTTCCTGCATTATTTTCTCCCACCCCAACTCTACTGCTGGAGGAGGCCACGTGAACAATGAACTGGCAAGAGACTACGGTGCACACTTCCTCTGTGGAGGAGGAGCCCAGCCCGAAGGCAGTGCATCCAACTAGGCTTGACGATTTGGCTCATGAGCCCTGGAGAGAAGCAACTCAACTGAGATACTATGGGGAAGACTTTCAGGGCAAGACCAGTCAGTGCAAGACCTCGCCGCCTTCCTCTCCAGACACACCTCATAGCTTGCCACCAGTCAGGACAGCATGTGTGAGGGCACGTCAGCAAGTCCAAACGAGGCAGGTGATGTTCAGAAGGTCAAGAGGCAAGGACAACAAGGAGGATTCCAAACCAGCAAACCCACGCTCACCCCACCGGTCATGTCTAAGTCATTAAGCAGTGGAGAAAAAAAAAATAATCATAGAGAGGCTGAAGTATATGTTCACCCCCAAACCGTAAGGTTTGCACAGTCTTATTTATGTATGTAAAAACAGCCAGAGAATAATGTAACCTTTACTATTACCTATCACACAAAGTCTACGTCCTGTGTGAGCAGCTGCTACAGGATCAGATCCCTTTATCACATCTCCATGTAGTCTTCAGGATCAACCACATACCCATTTGTGATTTATCATATAATGGTTTGTCTTCTTCAATATCCTAGTGCTCGGTGCTGATAAACCAACTCATGGCTGGACAAACAAAGGAAACTCAAGCTCAAGAAGTCTTCCCTGAATGAATGGTGAGTGAATGAAACATTCCTTGCCGCCCTGGAGTCGCACATTTTTTTTTTTTTCTGCTCCTGGTGGGAGGAGAACATTGCTTTGTTTCTCCTCATGCCGTCTTGGGACTCTCACGCATTTCCCACGGCGGCTCTGCATGGTGTTTACAGGTGCCTTCTGAAAACCTCCCACTCCCGGGTTTCTAAACTCAGAGAAGCTGTGTCTCCGAAATGTCAGGCCTTCTCGTTTAAGTCTCTTACTCAAAAGAAGCGAGGGATTCAGACAAGGAAAGTTTTCAGCTCCTCTCTTGGGCCTGCCAATTGTATAATGAGTCTGTGGGACTGAGTTTATTTCCAAATTTAGACCCACTCAAAGCACAATGGAGGCTTCTAAACTCATCCCGGTGGCTCCCGACCCGACTTCTGACTTTTAAAGATTACAGAGTTTTCTGAGTTCCTTGAGTGGTGAGTGGGAGCAGAAAGTTCCAGAAGACAGGCTGCACAGCTCTGATCGTCACGTCGTTTTCTCTAACTGTGGTCATGGAGAGCTTGCTTTCCACTCCCATGGGTACACTTTACAGGCAATCTTTGCTTTCTTAGTCTTAGCATTCTAATTTCCTTCCTTTTGAAATCAGGCAATGACTATATGCACATTTTAGCCCCTATTTTATTATTTGAGCCTTTTAAGTTCATCATATAGGATATATCTTCTTCATAGTTTACCTTAAAGATGATTTTAAATTTTATTTTAATTAATTACATTTGAGACAGGGCTTCTGGAACTCAAAGTTGATATTCCTGCCTCCGCCTCCTGAGTGCTGAGCTACGTGTAGGTGAGAGCTACCGTGTCTGGCTCTATAGCAGTTCTTTATTTTTTTTTTTAAAGATTTATTTGTTTTATATATGTGACTACACCACTGTTGCTGTCTTCAGACACACCAGAATAGGGCATCGGATCTCATTACAAATGGTTGTGAACCACCGCTGGGAACTGAACCCAGGACCAGTGATCTTAACCACTGAGCCCTCTCTCCAGCCCCCTCTGTAACAGCTTGAAACAAGACATGTCTTTCCACTGGAGCTCCAAAGCGGAGAACAGCGGTGGCGAGGGCTGCTGGTTGGAAGTAGGGACGATGTTCCGTGTAAGCAGGGTGTGGTCCAGCTCTGCCTGCTCCTGAACTTCTTTCTGTCAGGGTTACATCGAAAGTGTCAAGGGAATGACTGACACATGACAGGGCTAGAACCACAGCAGGAGCAGGGGAGTCTCCGGCCGGTCCTCTTCTTCCCTCCTACCTGGGGAAGCCAGAGGCTGACGGGTGCTTGGGGTGAAAGTGCAGAACAGAGAGGTTGAAGGAGGATTGTGCGACATCAGCACCCTTACCCTTTCACCTGCTCGGTCCTGGGAGCGAGAACTTCGAGGAAAGTTAGAAAGGTTAACATGGGAAGTAAGATCGGGCTCCCTACGATGACAGCTTCCGGTTCTCTGAAAGTGGCCCAAGAAGATAAGGAGGAGCCTGCTTAGAATATGCCCTAGGGGCAGAAAGTCTAAGCGAGTGTGTGGGGAAGTGAGTAATCCAGAGTGTCAAGACACCACTGCTGTGGTTTCTGTAACTAGCAGCGCACTCTGCACACAGCAGGTAAGTCACAGTTGTTAAGCTCTCGTTCACTGGGTCCTCGGTTTCATCATAAACTCTAGCTCCTCTAGCCCAGAGGGAAGTCGGGTGGCTTGGGCTGGAGCCCCACACTTTGTCGGGGAAGGGGAAGGCTTGTCTGAGATGCAGGCAGGAAGCAGGAAGCAGGAAGCGGAAACACTTCATTCATCATGATGCCTCCTCTCGATCAATGCTTACTCCTAATCCCTGGGGACAAGGGACCGCTATAGGGCAGGCCTGCCAGCACACTCTTTATGTTCCCTGCTCTGTCCACAGTGGATGCTTGCTCCTGAGGAGGGAAGCAGGAGGCAGCAAGGATGCCTTAGAGGTGGACCGTGCACAGCAGCCTGCATGGGGCCCTGCCTGGGGATAGGAAGGTCAGAATTTACCAGGTCAGCTAACCTCCAAGAGATGCTACCAGAGGAAGAGACTGCAGAGGATATTACAAAGGCACCCTCACTGCGAATAGGATTTAACAATGAAACCTTTGCTCTAGGAAGCAAGTGATACTGTTTTTGAGCAGTGATTCTAGTGTTGGAACAACTTTCTTTTTTCCTTTACAGAAACGGTGTGAAATTGCTGTTGTGCAAAATGCAGTAAAATGCAGAATATGCAGGAAGAGCATAGAAGCGCCCCGTATCTGACTAAAACATTGTTATCTTTCTGAGTTTTGTGAGATTTATAGCAGTTGCTAGCAAGATGAAATTTTCTGTTTTCCTTCTTATTTAAGGTGACTCTGCACCTAACTTTGTACCTATATTTTATTCTAATTTCAACATTGCATATTCTGTTTCTTTATGTGGGAAGAACCCATGAATGCCACCTCTGTCAACATTTCATCTTTCAAGCAGGGCTCACATGGCACGCACTTTAGGTGTTATAGGTAAAGGACACTGCTTCCCAGGCGTACTACCATCGACACGGTGGGATGTTTTCATTTGGATCATGTCCTGTTCAGTCTTGGAGAGGCACAGTTGTCTGAGAAGGCTTTTCATGGAAGACTTGCCCTTCTGAAGTATGCAGCCCTGGCACCCAGGACAGCACCATATAGTCCCCAACCACGCTAAGTGGGTGTTCGAGAGTGTGGAAGGACTTCTTAGAGCTTATCATTGTGGCCTGCACCCCTTCATCCTGCAGATGGAGACTGACTCCTAGGGTGTGGGTGGGGTCTCCTGATAATAGCTCCTAATTCTTAGGGTTTTGGTCATCCCTCCTCACTCTTTATTGTAAAGAAATTAATAGAATAAGCCATCCAGAGATGTTGAAAATGAATTCCACATTGAGACCATAGCATATAATAAATAATCAGTGGGAGAGATTATTTTGGGAGAATCTGTGAAGGTAAATAAATATGGAAATGCCAGAAGCATGTGCTTATTAAATGTAAACACACAAATTAGGTTTATTATACAACTTCAGCTTTAACTTTCCCTCATTTCCTCTCTTCCTCACTGGCCCCTAAAACAATAAAGATTATCAGCTAAGCAAAAAAAAAAAAAAATAGCTGAATAATTTTCATTATCTTAGGAAAGACTTGTGTTGCTTGGCTGAAAGGGGAGAAGAAAAGAGTTTTCTGGAGGGTCACTATTATTAGGAGAAAATATAGGGGTTTATAATGTTGGAGTACTGAAACTTATTCCCTTAATAGGTATCAGAAGGGGGAAAGCCATTAAAACAGTACAGGGCGCTTTCGTCTCAACCACCAAACTGCAGTGGCTCTGGTTGCCATCACCAGGGCTGCCTGCTTGAGGAACAGACAAGGGGCACATATCCCCAATGCCTTTGTGGCAGTGGTTAAGTGCATGTGCCCAAACAATGTGGCCTCCACATGTATCTATAGGAAAACAGAGATCACCTCCCAAGTGAGTTGGCAACATGGGCTCAGCAGAGCCTTTCAATCCTTCCCTTCGAGGACCCACTCCTTACCTGAAAATCTCTGCTGGAAAATTATCTTATCTTATCTCACATCCTTCTGGAAATTGTTGTTTGGTCTCAAGGAGAGGATCTAATCAAGCCATTCTAATCAAAATCCTTCCCACAAATTTAAATACAATTAAAACTGATGGTTGACAGTTCCTCTCAGTTGGTAAAAAAACTGTTTAACACAGAATCCACCAACTTTTGTTTCCTGTATCCTACCTTGGGAGAGAAGTCTACCTGCAGGGAGGGAGAGGAAGCCAGCAGGGGTGTGACCCAGTGAGGTGTTCCCCTTGACTTCTGGTCACCCCATCCTCCTGTGATCTTCTCCCCTTCCTGTTAGTTTTTCCACATTTCCTTGGGTTCCACAAACCACTAAGGCCTCCTTTGTTCTCCATTGGTTCAAACTGGTTTAGGTCACTAATTACCAAAGAAGTCCTGTCTTGCCTGCTGCTTAATTAAATATTTGATTAATTGAAAACTGGAAACTCTTTACCTCCATCGTGTTCACAAAACATTTTTTTTTCTGTCCGTGAAAATTGATGTGTGCTGAATGCAATGATTATTTCCTCTAGCTCTTGCTTCTACAGATTGATTATTTAGAGCAATGGGGGGGAAAAGGTATCAAAACACAGCCAGCTAGTATGTGACACACCCGTAATTCTACAGCTCAGAAGACTGGAGTGAGAAGGGAGGGAGAAGTATTAGGTAGGACCCAACCTCAAAACCAAACCAACCAACCAAACAAACAACGACAAAAAACAAAACCACCACCATCACAATAAAACCCCCAAACAAATAAAAAGTCATAAATATATTCCAGGAAAGAGGGTGGGCATGATTGGTTCTAAATGTGTGAAATGAGTTGTTTCCTTGACCTATGTTGTCTCTTCCCAAGGGCTCACTTTGCACAGGGCTGTCAACCACAAAGCAGACTAGAATCCCTGCCCTTGCGGAGCTGGTGTCCCATTCTTCCTGGATAAGGAGAACACCAGCAGTTGGTGCTACTGATTTTAGAACTTGGACCGCATTCGCTGGCTAGAGACACGGTGTTCTGAGGAGGGGGATGGCCTTCTGACTGCTTTCCCCACCCAAGCAAATATGGCAAGAGAACTCTCTGGTGTCCTTTGTAACTCAGGATCTGCCCATGAGTCATCTGGAAGGTATCTATCCATCAAAGGCCAGGGGGGTGATGAAACAGCCCACCCATTTCCATAGTACCAAAGCCAAAAACGTATATGGCTCACCGAGAGGCAGAGGTAGAGTGGTGGAGATAAGGCGCACTGGTCAAGAGCATCTAGTACTCCCCCGGAGGACCTGAGCTGAGTTCCCAGCACCCGTATCAGGTGGCTCAGGACCTCCTGAAACTGCAGCTCCCAGGGGCTTTAACAGCTTTGGCCTCCTCTGTCACCTGCACTCATGTTCACACACCCACAGACAGACAGACATACGCACATAGATGTCATTACAAATAATCTCTAAAAAGCCAGAAGGGGCTTAGCTCTAAAAAGCCAGAGGATAGTACTCCATTGTGTGTATATATACCACATTTTTTTGTATCCATTCCTCCGTTGAGGGACATCTGGGTTCTTTCCAGCTTCTGGCTATTATAAATAAGGCTGCTATGAACATAGTGGAGCACGTATCCTTATTGCATGCTGGGGAATCTTCTGGGTATATTCCCAGGAGTGGTATGTCAGGGTCCTCCAGAAGTATCGTGTCCAGTTTTCTGAGGAACCGCCAGACTGATTCCCAGAGTGGTTGTACCAGCTTGCAGTCCCACCAGCAGTGGAGGAGTGTTCCTCTTTCTCCACATCCTCTCCAACACCTGATGTCTTCTGAGTTTTTGATCTTAGCCATTCTGACTGGTGTGAGGTGAAATCTCAGGGTTGTTTTGATTTGCATTTCTCTAATGACTAATGATGTTGAACATTTTTTAAGGTGTTTCTCAGCCATCCGAATTTCTTCAGGTGAAAAGTCTTTGTTTAGCTCTGTACCCCATTTTTGGATAGGGTTATTTGGTTTTCTGGGTACTATTCAGCCATTAGAAACAATGGATTCATGAAATTCTTAGAGAAATGGATGGAGCTGGAGAACATCATACTAAGTGAGGTAACCCAGTCTCAAAAGAATACCCCTGGTATGCAGTCACTGATAAGTGGATATTAGCCTAGAATCTTGGAACACCAAAGACACAATTCACATACCAAATGATGTCTGACAAGAAGAAAGAAGAGGACATTGGTGCTGGAAAGGATCAAAGCATCAGTGTAGGGGAATACCATAACAGGGAAGTGGGAAAGTGTGGATGGGGGAACACGGGGAGGGAAAAGGGCATGTGGGACCTTTGGGGGGTGGGGAATCAGAAAAAGGGAAATGAATTGTAAATATAGAATATATCCATAAAAAATTATGGAAAAAAAAGCCAGAGGATATAGCTCAGTGGTAGAGTACTTGCCTAGTATGTATAGCGGCCTGAGTTCAAGGCCCAGTTCCATCAGCCCAGCCCAGTTGAAATGGCTCTTACTAAGAGCTCATGGCTACTGGGGTGTCTTTAGAGCATGTCTAAGGAATCAGCTTCGCCTCCTCTGAACTTTAGCAGAACTCTGGGATTGATTGTCTACAGCTAAAACCTTTGGATTATCCTTGATTATCAAGGAAACTGGTAGAAAAGCCACCTCTTAGTCAACATGGTGCCAGTAATCTGATTTCTGGTCATCTGGGTCATCTTGAGGGTGACTCTTGCTTGGGCTGAGGAAGGTGAGGTAGTAAAGGTAGCTTGAGCAGGTAGGCATGCCCTTGTGGGTGTGAGGCATGCTGTCCTTGACCTCACAGCTTTTCACACTTTAGGGAACCTAAAGCTCAGGGCTGATGGGAAATGACCGATTTTTGAGACTGTGACCAAGCTTCCAGATGACAACCTTTTCCCCCTCGTACAGCATATGAGAGAACACAGTGTTTCGGCACCGTGTCTAGACTTATCCACACTCACACTGGAGCCTGAATCCTAAATACTCAGGATTCTGCAAGCAGCTAAGAGGCCTGGGCACTTGCAGACCAGAGCTGCTAATGGCTGCTCCCCTGGCAGGAAGCCAGGGAGCAGCAGCCTCAGCTTGTTCATCTGTCAGAGCGAGAAGCCAAGGGCTCTGGCGAGCACCTGCTTCCAGCCCTCAGGAAGCCAGCACCGAATTTAGGCCCGCAGCAGCCGAGCTGCGGAGAGATGGGATTTACAGACAATTGCCTGCAACCACAGTCAGGCACACAGCCTATAACCAACCCGGTTTCTGCCAAATGCCTGGCCCTGGGAAACTGCAAGGGAAATAGCTAGCCACCAGGAGGTGGGGGCTCGGATCTTTTTTGTTTATTTTTTAATCAGCACGTTTGGGGTCTATTACCATGGTTTCAGGTTTGCCTGGTGTGGGGGCTTTGTGGGAGAGTCTCTTTTTATTTGGTAATATTTCAGATTTGGGACTCTCATGGGGTTATCTTCCTTCCTTGATCCTAGAAACAAAGGCAGAGACTGATAACTTCTTACTCCACAAGGCAAAGTAATTGTGTCTCTCCCTTATCTCAGAGAAAGGCTTTGGTGTTTTTTGCTGAAAAATATTAATCACCCTATCTTTTACACATTTAAGCTCCTTGGCATTGCATGGGAAATTATCTGTTCCCCACTTGATTCATGCAGAACCAAGCCTATATGCCCGTCCTTAATCTCTTCTAGTTTTCTTCCAATTAGATGCAATCTTTTTCCAATACTCTAATTAATACTTCCACATTAAATATTAGGCCTTGTAAGAGAAAAATCATCTGTAATATAGTCAGATCGAGCCAAAGAGGATTTTCAAGCTCTTGCCCTTAATCTTTCTTTCAATTTTCTGCCATTTAGAAACAATTTTTTTCCCCAACACTCTAATGAATGCAAATGATATTCGTGATTAGTTAGTATTATGCTAATCTGAGCCTGGAATTTACCTAAATCTGCATGGTGTTGTCTGAGCACCAGATTGCTTTGGGTTTCTGAGGAAAATTACATTAGGCTGCCAGATGTACAAAACATGATAGAGTAGAAATCTGAGCAAATAATCAAGATTACATTAGTTTTGTTTCTTAATGAACAACTGTTGGCATTAGGGATTACAGACAAATTATGGTTTTCCTCTCTGTGCTCAAGCAACTAAGCAGCTGTTGTGAGGGTCCCCTTTTCCTGACTACCCCTAAATAGATTGGGAGCCACCAGGGCAGAGGGAAAGCATCTAAAATTTCACATAATTTAATTTGTTCCATTACAAAGTAATCATCACTACGAGGCCCACAGCTAACCTCCAAATCCCCCCCCCCCAACACGCACCCTCTCTCTGGAATGTGGGAGCCATTTGAGGGTTTCTGGGACAAACTCAATGTGTTTTTCTTTCTCTCCCTGAGCAGAGGGATGCAGGCTGCATGCCTTAGAGGCATACCTGCTCTCTCTACCCGCTGGGCCACTTTCCAAAAGGGTGCCTGCCTAATTCCTGCTACTTGGGTGACACAGATGGAATGCTGCTGATAAGGGCGACAGAGGTAACGCAGTACATCTGGCTGCAGTCGCACGGGCTGACTGCACCAGACACTCGCAGAAACAACAGCCTTGTGAGCTTAGACATCATCCAGGGTTATTTGAGCCATGTCTGTGAAGTCCCGCTGTAATGAGATCCTTATCCTACCGCAGAGGCACCGTGGTGATGGTAATGGTGGTGGTGATGGTGGGTGGGGGCTGGGTGCTGTGTACATAGGTGAAGGGTTTGGAGGGGTAATTGAACAGCCCACGGTCCTGTTCTTGGACGTTTCTCTTGACATCAATCAACAACATGGCAGGGCTGTGGGCTTTCCTGCTTACTTTAAGTGCCCCACTTACACCATAATGCTTCCATTTCTGGGTCCAGAACCATGCTCTCTCCCTGCAAAAGCCAGGGCTTTTTATTCCTCCTTAGGAATTAGTACTTTCCTCCTCTGACCTCTGGAGAAACTGTAGCATAGCTGAGATTCACAGGTGCCTCTGAACTAGGTGTCCCATAGGAGTTGGAAGAGGCTGTCTCTTAATTTACATACTTTCTTCTCACACCGGATCTGTCACCAGGAACGGAATTAAGTCTGCTTTGGTCACACAGTATTTGTTGTAATAACTCATGAAATTCTAGTCCTAGGGACCAGATTCACAGAACTGCAGATACCGTGTTGACAGGAAGCGGAAGCTTGAATTTATATACCATAGCATGGGTGGACGTCCGAAACCATAGCGCATTTGAGACGCTATCCTCACAGACACACGTGCAGAGAGAGGCTGAGAGCCCCTCAGTCCCCAGCTTCCCGCGACGAGGAGAGTCTCCGAGGTGCGTGGACAGAGGTGTTTATTGACTTGCAGTGGCTGGCTGAGCTAGGCTGCCTAAGGGTCGTTCAGTTTGCGGGGTTTAAAATCTCCTCCTTCCGATCCTCACCCACACATGGGCCCAAGGCTGTTCCAGATTCTCACTGATCACCGCCACCTGCTGCCCTCTCGGGTCCCGGGGGTTCTCAGAGCTCATCCAGTGTCCAGGAGTGAGATCCGACGGGGTTGACGGAACAGGAGGAGTGCATGAGCAGAGGGAGAGTAAGGGTGAGAGCCATTAGGCTTACTTCCGGTTCTTACTCCCAGCCCAGTGCGTCTGCATCAGCTTCTAGGCTCACGAGACGCTGGGGAAGGAAGGGGAATTGAGAGGAGAAAGAAGGAAGGAAGGAAGGAAGGAAGGAAGGAAGGAAGGAAGGAAAGAAGGAAGGAAGGAACAGAGGGAGGGACAGAGGGAGAGAGGGAGGGAGGTTCTACAAGAGTGTACAGCCTAAGACCTATAACCACTTCCAAATAATAGGAAATCCCTTCAAAAGGTGAGATTCTAACCATGGAAGGCCTGTAAACACAGGAATCAGAAGTATGTCTGAGCAGACACTGAATTCAGTTTCTGAGGAAACTTTTCATATCCAGGTGTTTTTCAAGCCATGTAACCAATGGGCCACAACATCGATTTAAGGAAGTAGTGTTTGTATTTTAATAATGAACTAGAATACACGAGTGATGTTAAAAGTTTAAAATGTTAGGAATAAAGGCTACTTTACATATATTTCAAATATTATCTGCCTTATGTGTGTGCAGGGTGAAGCCGCAGAACAGATGAACTCACCTGTACAATGGCCCAAAACTGACTGAGCGATCCCAGGCTGGTGTGACGGCTCAGTGGTTAATGCAAAGCCTGACAACCTGGCTTCAATTCCAGGAGACTCGGGTGGTACAAGAAAACGAACTCCTTTGAAGTTGTCTTTTTTTTTTTTTACGCACTGCACACACACACACACACACACACACACACACACACACACGCTCATGCATATGCGGAAGAGATTTGCTGTAAGTGGAATGCCAAGCTTTGCATTTGGCTAAAATGACACCACGGAGTGAGCGTGAGCGAAGGATCTCACGCTCCGCACGTGGGTGTCGCTGTGTAGGATGGCAATCAGATACACGCCGACGTTTCCGTGCTGCTGACAGACTTAGGTGAGAGGGCGCGCCAAGTCTGTAGCAGACAGACTGACACCAGGGAAGCCCGAGTGATAGAGTCACAGTCACAGTCGCCTCACAGTCCAATAAAGCCATTTGCTCGGTCACTGGAGTCTTTCAAGCATAGCATTCAGGTAAAAACATAATCAGAAGCATCCTTTGGCCACGCCGTTTCCTTGGAAGTCACTCAGATTCTGAAGGAGGCCTATTGGCTAAGAGACTGGGGCTATTTCTGTGTTCTTTATTTGGGACAATAGCTCTACCCAAACGCCTATCAATACTCAATAGCTATCTTTGGATTAATATTCTAACCGGTCGCTAGACTTAGCCCAAGAGTTTGTAGGACGATGCCCTATGTAAACACCTGCAACATCACACATGTACGCTATGGTTAGGAAGTCTCTGTGAAAGTTTAGGAAAAAGCAAAATGGCACGGGTTAACATTTCCACACATCCGATGAGAAAGCTCCTTTGGCGGAGGGAGGGAAGTTAGCGGAAGGAGCCCAGCTGACAAAGGTGGCCGTACTGCGTGCTGAGCTGATTGATTGATTTCTTAATTAATTTATGATGGCTCGGCAATAATTACAAGCTACTGTTTGTCAGCCAAATCACTTGCGACGAAGTCAAAGGTTCACATCTGCAGGAAGGTTCCAAGGATCAATGCATCAATTAGCTGTGTTGGCTTTTGTCCCACTCAAAGCTAACATGTGTCATTAATATTCCACCATTTGTATGTATAAACTAATTGATTGAACATTCATGCTACATAAACATGCGGTTTGTATTACGTGGGGTTCCACATAATACATCTTTCATGCCAATATAATGAATAGCCCCACATAAGAAAATGAATACCTTATTGGAAAATAAAATGGCAACTGAATGCTAATTCTTCTCTGGATGACTGGGTCTACTCATGGTGATCGCTGTATAACAGAAAATTCTTCAGTTTTAGGGAAGGATGAGCTGGAGCAAATTTTAGAGGTGATAGACCTTCGTGTGCAATTGTCCAGTTCTATCAATAAGGAGCTATGTGTGATCCCACAAAACCGCCACCGCCACCACTGTTCTCTGCGATGAATGCTAGACCACAAATGATGTTCATCACAGCCGCGTGATCTACTATTTCACCTGCCCACAGTCCAGATTGGGAACATGCAAATCTATTTACTTTGAGTAACTTCTGCCAGGTTTGCTGTCTGCATCGGCAGTGGGAAGGCAAAGTAAACTCTAGTTCCCCATCAGCACAGCTCTCTCTTTGCTCCTTTGAGCCACAGGCTCTTCTGGGGAAGGCGGGGCAGTGGCTCTGACGTCACCCGTGACGTCATCTGTGCCGGGGATTTCCGTGGGAGTAGAGACATGCTTCCCCATGTTTCCCCATCGCTGTTATACAGTCAAATACACAAAAGCGCCTGGGGATGATTTGTAGAGAAACATTATTGATCACCAAGTAATTTGTCCTCTTACGTGGTGGGCTAGTGTGGCAAAGAAGAACCTGCTAAAACTTGCAGAGGCTTCCAGAATACTCCAGTCTGGTTCATGGGAGCCAGATGGGAAGGGAGTCCCTGGAAACAGGGGTGAGCAGGTGACTTCCCGGTGAGCTAATTTGGGGCTGAGGTATTTATAGCCAGCACACTGGGTGCAGGCAGTACGCAGCAGATCACACTCCAGAGAACCTTGCTGAAGCAGGGCTGAGCCCACAGACAGGCTCTTCACTATAAAGGTCCCCTTCTTAGGCTGCTGTAGGAGTAGTTAGTGCTCAGAAAGGGCTTGCCTATCTTCTCTCCAACTTTCTCCAGAGACCCACTTCCCTCCCCTCTCTCCCCCCTGCTCCCTCCCCTCCACCCTCTCTGCTTCATCTTAGGTTTCTAGTCTTCCTGGCTCATTCTTCTGACCCCTCAGCAAAATATTATCAAAATGTCAGTCCATAACAGAGGCCTTTCCACTAAGGTACAGACATGGAAAATAACCCAACATTTAGAATAAAAAGACCCCGTGTGTGTGTGTGTGTGTGTGTGTGTGTGTGTGTGTGCCATAGGGGAACATCTTTTTTTTAGATAGTCTCTTCCTGGTACTTGGAACTCTGACCAAGTAGCCTACATCGGCTTCCCGGCTTCCCCAGGTATCCTCCTGTCTCAGGCTTCCCAGCTCCCAGGAAATGCCACCACGCCTGGGTCTGTATGTGGATTCTGAGGCTCAAACTCAAGTCTTGCACTTAAAAGGCACAAGACAACTCCTGGATATTCTTTCCAGCTCCAAAGAAAAGTCAACTCTATTCCAGCAAAAGTAAGAAGCTAAACACACACACACACACACACACACACACACACTAATTTTATACCCAGTTGCCTGATCATGTTAAACACATTAGGCCCTCCCAGCCTCTCTGAGATGTCCCGTTCATCATGACGATGGTGGCGCAAGAACCTGGGAGTGAAGTGAACTCTTGGCTCACGTCAGCCTTCCTCAGCAATGGTTCTCCTGAGGGGACCCGGAACTGGCTGCCTTTGCCTCTGGGAGTCTTTCCTACTCTTTCCTTCAGTTTCCAAACTCTTAATTTCACCACAACCTCAACATGCGTCAGACGCGCGTAGGTTTCATTGTGAACCTGTAGCCTGGGTGGTCTCAGGCTACAGCCTGGCAGTCCATCATAATCCATCAGCTCAGACACGGAGGGCTCAGCAGGATCCCGCCAGCGGAGGGGTGATAACTGTCTTGATGAACTCCAGCCATGATTTATTTGGAGCCCTTCATGTGCAATACTGTTTAGACTGATTAAAAAAAAAAAACTCCTGCTCCCTATTCACTTAGGATTTGTAAGTTTGTGTCCACACCTAAACAAACCAAATAAGGCAAATCTTAACACAGAACCAATGTTGTATACTACTAGCATGTGGTCATTCACATTGGACAATCACACATGGATATCACATACAACATAGAAACACACTAAATTGTGCTAGGCTTTCATCTCGAATAGTAGCTGGCGGTGTCGTTATTTCTAACAATCCTAAAATTAGTCTGGAAAGCTGTCTTAGAGCAGGTTCTCAACCTGTGGGTGGAGATCCCTCTAGCAATCCTCTATTTCCAAAAAAATTTGCATTATGATTCATAACAGTAGCAAAATTACAGTGATGAAATAATAATGAAATAATTTTATGGTTGGGGGGGTCATCGCAACTGTACTAAGAGTCACACGGAATTAGGAAGGTTGAGAACCACTGGCTTAGAGGTTAAGAGCACTCGCTGATCTTACAGAGGGCCTGCATTCAGTTTCCAGCATCCATATGGTAGCTCACAGCCACCCATAACCCCAGCTCCAGGAGATCCGATGCCTTCTTTTGATCCCCTTGGACACTAGACATTCACATGCTACACAGACATACATGTAGGCAAAAAAAAAAAAATCGTGCACATAAAGTAGAATAAAATATTGGAAAAATTATTTATAGTATCAGTGCCAGCTACTTTGTAACGAGCCAAATCCTCCCGTGTTAAGGCACACTAAGCAGAAGAATCACTCCAGAATATGAGCAAAGACCTGAGGGTGGGTGCCCCTCCACCCACTCCGCGGAGCAGCAGCAGCAGCCGGCAGGGGGGCGGGGACACACACGTTGGGTTTCCTTTTCCTTGAAGCTTTTTAGCCTGGTTACTGAGCACCATCTCACTGCAGCCTCACTAGAGCGAGCCCTGTGAGGTGCTAGTACACACCAAACCTAAGAAGCGCAAACACGTCACTTGCCAGTGGATTTCCAGAAATTTCCCCCCCCCCAGATGGCTTGTGACTATCGTGAGCCTAATTGTTTCGCAGGAAGACGAATGGAATCACATTGCCAGTGCATCCCTCCACCTCCCTGCCCACAGGCCTGCAGTTCTCAGAGGCAGTTCCTGAGCAGGCGAGCATGCGGGCGCGCTCTGCTCATCCCAAGGAGGAGCAGCACCTCAAAAGGAGGCTAGAAATGAAGTCGGAGCTGGGCGGATACATGCCAGACAACAGCCAAATGCCTCACCGTGTTCACAGAAAATGAGGTGGAACCCAGGTCATACAGAGGAGGTAGCCCTAGACCAGGCTCCTGGAGCGGGAGAGGGGGAGGGGGAGGGGACAGGGAGGGGGAGGGGACAGGGAGGGGGAGGGGAAACAAAGCCCAGCGCTTTGGATTTTTAAACTGCGTCTCATTCACTCCCCCCTCTAAGTGGAGTGCTCTCTACCAAGTTGCTAAGCCTCCAAGTCGAGTGGCCTCGTCTGTAGCGTGGGGCTGGTAATGCCTGTTTTATTGTGCTGTGCCGAAGCCTGGCTGAGTTGACTTATATAAATTGCCTCCCCAAGTACCTGGCAGACACCTGGCAAATAAGAGCCCCTCAAAAGCCGTTGCTTTTTTAGCCTTAAAAATCACAGCAGTCAATGTTTAAAATTAAAATTAAGCTAATACGTAACATTAGCCAATAGACTATGTTAAGTATTCAGAGGTGCTTCGGGAGGCAGTGCTTTTAAGAAATCTGCAGCTATCTGAAATGGAAAACAGTAAATTTTTATAGCGCATTGGCCGTAACACAGCTTTCACACACAGACGCACCCAAAAAACGTTCATGGAAACTCAAAAAATACCTACCATGATTCTAACAGCCACCTTAAAAAATATTACAGTTCCACTAACTCACCCATCCTGTGAGCACCTACTAAGCGCTTGGACCCGAGCCTGAATAAACCGAGTGTGCGCTCGCCCCCTTGGGTGTGTGTCGTGAACCTTGCATTCACCAGGTGCCTCGCTGGCTCTGTCTCATTCATCCTCACGACAGGTTGGAGAGACGTGTAATGAGAATGGTTATCTGCACGTTACAGCTGGCTCTAGCAGCCGCGGGATGAGCAGATTCATTTGCCAGAGGTCACAGAATCTACATTTCCCAGGATTCAGCCCCGTGCTCATAAACATATCCATTATGTACAAACTTGGAACGGGGAACACTCTGCGTGAGGGAAAACAGCCACTCGCCGAACAAAGTCATTTTAGGGAGAAGTACAATGTTAAGATTTATTTTAGAACTTCGAGAAATGAAAAAAAGAGATGGTTATTAAGCGTGTCCTGTGGCGTGTCGGACTCGGTGTCAGTTGACGTAATAATAACGACCGTAATAAGCACACTCACAGAGTCCTCTGTCGTCCTCTCACTCCTTCAAGCATTGCCGTTTGAATAACTTACAGGTGACGAGGCACACAGGCTAGCTGCCTCTGCCCCTTAGGCACAGCTCCTTGTTTTGACGATTACAGGTTCTCCGGCTGTTTTTACACATTGAAATGTGACCAGGGAATACCAGTCTCTCTTCCTGTAGCGGAGGAGGCTGAGAGCTCAGCCCTGTGGGAGACGATTTATTACAATGTCACGAGATTTCAGCAACTAGAAAAATGCCTTTTGTGACTGACACCGCCCGGCCACGTTAGTGAAATACGCCGCAGTCTCGGTGACACTGAAGCATCAGATAGCTGTCTGTTGGCCGGCCCGTCAACTGGAAAAGCAACACCAGCTTTCCCATAGATGGAAGCGATAGCACCCTTGAGAACACAATGCTTTTTTGCTTCCAGAAAAGAAAAAATAAGGAGAGAGAGAGCTGCAGAGGAGAATAGGCCCTTGTGTTTCCTTACCCTCTGATTAAATTAATGCCGTCTAATCACTGCCTATTAAGATAGGATCCAAAGTTTATGTGTAGCAGGGCTGCGCAAGTGTGTAAGTGAAAACAAGCCACGGAGAGCGGCACAGAAGCGATCCCTCGTGAGAAGGAGGCGTCTCAGAATATCTACTGATGGGCTTCAGCACATCCTCTGCACAGTGCCCTGGCACCCAAGGACGGTTTCACATATTGAAAACACTACTATAAATGACACTATGTCACTAAAGTATAAAGGGCTGGAAGGCGTAAAGAAAAGGCGTATGCCTTGGGCGATGGCCTTGAGATATTTAAAAAGCAGTGCATTATTTAGAGTGTGAAACCCGTTCCCTGTAGACACGCTCATCCTCGGCACTGTGGTGGCTGCTCCACTTGGAGCTGGCTCTTAGAACAGTTAGAACTGACCATTCCTCTTTACCCAGAGTACCTGTCAACTGAGCAGAACGTGACTTAGAGGTGATGGCCATGTTAGTATTCACCCATGAGTCTGGGGGGAGAATATCAGAAAGATGTGTGGCTGGCCTTGGGGAGTGTGGCAAGCCGAGGACTGCGACTCTCCTACGTCGCCCAACATTTGGGGAAACAGAATCCCTTCAGAAGCACATTAATAGGACAGACATCCTCCTTTGACACGGTGACGAGGGCTTGATTCCAGTGAGGGTAGATAGGCTTGCTGTGCCCGTGTCTGGAACAGAGCCTGGCAAACAGTGTGGGCCTAACAATGTTGAACAAAACAGACCTCCGAGTGGGTGCCCTATAAGCAGTCTGTCCACGGACATGGTGTTTTTTTGGAATTACTTGATGAGGCTATTATTTGTATGAAGTCTGCTAATTTCTGCTGTATGTCTAGAGATCAAATAGAATTTAACATGAAATAAAGACTGCATTTTGGTTTCTCAGATGCATGTCTACAGGGGCCAGCAGGCCACCACAGCAATCCACACTAGTCAGTAGTCAGTGGGTCTTGGCCACTCTTGTAGCCGGGAAAGAGCTACACTCAAATATATTTTTTTAGCATATTTATTAGATGGCTTAGAAATACTTCTGCTGGTATTAAAAGAAATTAAATGTATAAGAAGGTATTTTAGAACTATCCGTGAAAAATAGACAATTATAAACCTGAATTTACCCCTACTTCTCAATGAATTTATAAAGATATTTTTTCCATGAAGATAGTCTTCCCAATGCAATTATCTGCACGCTGACATTTGTTGTCAAACTATCAGTTAAAATTGACGTTGAGAACAATGTTAAGACCAAAAAACAAAAAGTGAGTCATTTAGCAGCATTGTTATTTTGTCGTCATTGCCTTAAATCAGCTCATAAAGTTATATAAAGGCAGTTGGCTCAGCTTCCTAAAACATAGACAAATCATTTTCTTTCAAGAAAAATTAAAATTATATTAGAGTTAAGCAGATTAACATTCAGCAAAAAATGGCTTTGCCAATATGAGAGGTCTACTTCAGGGTTTGTGCTTATCTATCCATTTACCTTAATTAATATCTAAAGAATTTCAAGTAGCATAGATAAGTAGTTTGTTCTTCAAATTAATTTTGTGGATTAATAATTAAATAATTAGCCTTAACAATTAAGGTAAACTTGCTAACATTCTGGCCTGGTTCTGATGGGGATCAAAGGATTAGACTTAGGAAATTTAGAGGGAGGAAAATTATGTCTGGTGCAGGCAGATCTGCCTCCTTGAAGTTCCAAACAGCTACCAAAGAAGTTTTAAAAAATCTCTTTCTCTCACAGAGCTTTAAATAAACAACACAGAAAATAGTAGGGATTCTGGAAATTGCTCTTGTAGGTTTTATTAATCAGTGCTTTAAAAGGAAACATACAGTACCTTTAATAACCAGTTGTGAAACAGTGTTATTTACGAGATATATCTTTAATACAGTCTGAGTGGTATTTTCAAATAGTGGGAAAGGTCACCAGCAGAACTCTAAATATAGCCAGCCAACTGTCATTGAGACTGCTCTCAGGCCTTCTCCCTTGGAAAGAGATCACATAGGAAACCAGCTAAAGAAGGAAACCCTCAAGTTCATTATTTTAAAAAGTGCACTACGACATACATACGTTTAACACACACAACACACCAGAAAAACTCATCTATGGCTGAGCGTTTAAAAGCCTCTCTCATGTACATGATAGACATTCACAAGAGTTATACATACAAGATAGCTCACACACATTGCACACACCCATAAAAGTAAAACATACAGAACACATGTAGATGACAGCTAGCACACACACACACACACACACACACACACACACACACACACACCCCTAAGCTTGTTTATTGAGCTGTCCCAGTAAGATGCTTTTTTCTCCCTCTGTTTTACCAAAACATGCCTGTCTAGGAAGGGAAACAGATGTAGAATTGGACAACCGCGTCTTGTTGGGCTTTCCCCCCTGTCAAGTAGAATTTATGATCATTGTCACACAGAAAGAGAACCTAAGTGAAACAGACAATGAGTCAGGAAGCAACTGTCGGGTGCGTTGACACTGCGGCTCTGGAATTCGAGTTTTGGTTACTAAAATTTCATTTGATTAAGCCGGACAAGGATACAATATCCTTTCTTATACAAAACCCTGAAGTAATTATAAAAAAACGAAAGAACCGGTTTCAGGGTAAGAGGAGAGTCACGGTAAAAGAAGTTGTAAGAACTTTAAAGCACTATTAGAAGTATTTCTTGGACTTTACAAAAGCGGGACACTGGGGCTCGGCGGCCCTTGTGCGTTCCCTGTTTCTTCAAGGGCCTTTCTGAAGACAAGCAATATCGCAGCTCGATTAATCAGGTGTCCGACAGAGCACCTGTCACCCCGAGTTTCTGATGACATATTAGATAATAATCTCTTAAACTTCGGTCACAAATTAACAGAGTCTATTAAAACCACACCATCCCAAGAACACCCTTACACACCATTCCTGAGACATAATTAAGTCTAAATATAAAGATGACTTGTGCAAATATTTTCAACTTGCTATTTTGTCTCCAAACACGTCCTTGTCCATCACCTGTATCTTCTCAGACAACACGATAACATAATTAAAAAGTAAATAAACAACCGCTGTGCAAATCTTTAAATCAAGTATGCATACTGTATTTCCCACGGGACACTGACTGTGGAACAAGATGGTGAAATTTAAGGGCACCTTAGTGACCAGTTTGCTGTGCTCACACCCATATATTTTCAAGTAAAACTTCTTAGCACAAACTTTAACTCGCCCCTCCCAACAGTAAATGTTTTGCTTAGTGAAAATATTAATTTTAAAGACTAGTTCTTAGACTACGTTACTATAGGTTTCAGGAGACAGGGCCACTGATAAATGTCACTTCACAGCCTTAGTGTGAGCTACACGACAAGTCTCCTACACAAGCATTTTGCAACACTAGAGAAGAGTTAGATCAGTTGTAAAATGTACTCTAATGAGAATAAAGGGCGTGAGAGGGAGGGAGAAGGCACTTATAGAGAGACCAGTCTTTTCCTTTAATACAGGCAACTCAAAACAGCAACAAGTAGCAGCGGAATTCTGGGGCTCCCACATCTCATGCTAACGAGAAAACACACAGAGAAGGAGGGCAGCGGGCGACAAAGTCTCTGCATGGGGGCCCTCGGGAGGAGCCCCACAGACATTGCACCCACCTTCTAGAAACTCAGACACGTTAATAAGCACCCCTCCTGCCTAGCAATGCCAGAAGCCAGGGTTCCTTGGGAGGAGCTGCCTTCTGTCCTAGGACTGCAGACGGACTGACCGCCCGCCAGGGCAGCCATACCCTCCCCACCTAGGAGAAAATGCCCACTGCCTCCCGGTGTGCTTATTGTGAAAACGGGCTGTGTTATCAAATAATAAAATATAAAATAGCTGTGGAAGCAGTTGAGCCAAAGCTATCTAGGCACAAAGGCGAGGGTCAAAAATTGATGGAGAGCAGAAGAAAAAAGTGACAAAAGAGAAAAAAATTGCTCAGATACGTTAGCCAATGACAAACTCAATAGCTGCATTAAGTGCTGGCCAGGGAAGATTCCCCATTCATGTCACGGCTCCAGCACACAAGAGAGCTTTGTCCACACACAGGACCCAGCACACTGAAAGTCATCATGTAGCGGCTCTGTAATGGAGAGAGATTTTCTTTCCCTAAACTCCCCTCGCCCCAGCGACCGGACTGAAGGAGGCTGGAACTTGTCTGTTCCCGACACTACTTTTAAAGTTGATTTCAGGGTTTCGCCCGTGCTCCGTGCTTATTTTCTCTCCTCCCCACATTTGCAGCTGGACAAATATGAAGTGTGTGTGTATGGCGGGGGGGGGGGGACCAGCAACAACAAACCCACACACATTTGCCTGAGCAAAGAAAAATAATGAACTGAATATGCATATCCTCATTAACTAAATTTAATTACGCTGAGTGGCATAGCAATCAGTGGTCGCTCCGGTTACAGTATTCATCGGGAGGGAGGTGGGTTCCAAATTAAGGCGAAGCATGGGGGACAGGGGCATGCTGATGAGGGGGCTGCACACAACGTGCCACAATGCGCCATCTAAATCATTATTCAAGACACCGAAGAAAGAAGGACATTGCTCTGTTTTAAGACCAACGCAAGAACAATTAGGCAGGAGGGCTCCAGTCTCCTGAAGCCTGACTGCCCGCCACCCCCTCCATAAAGTTCACAGCAACCAGCCTGTCTGTGGTCCATCAGGATATTTGCATTTTTTTTCCTTTCTTCATTCTTTTTTCTTTTCCTTTCCTAAAAGTGAACAAAAAGCTCACCCTGCCTTTTCAAAGAGAAGGCCCATGGCCCTGGCCACAAGAGTGGGGAAGCCTATCTAGCCTGCTGGTGTGCAGAGCGCTCCAGGTCCCCACAACTTGAGCTTGAACTTTCCAGCCGGCAGCAAACTTTCTAACACGTGCGCGCCGCGCGGGGACAACAAAGGAGGCGCTCAAAGGGGAAGAAGGGAGGGGGGCATTTGGAGGGAGGGTGGAAGAGGGTTATCACGCCAAACTCACCATCCACCAGGTCCTGGCTGACATGTCATAGCAAAGCTGCCATCTGATGGAGCTGTCCGATGTTTTCCCAGCCATCCTGCTGTCAGCGACCTTCACCGGAGGCAGCTCCATGCAAGATAAGAGACCTAATCGAGAAAACATCAGCAGTGGCTTGCTGGACTACATGTAGGCCAATCCTTATCACACTGCATCATGGGAAAAGCTCCTTCATTAGCAGGAGGAACTGCAACCTCGCAGATAGGACAAGGATCAGTTCTTTTTTGCCTCTCTCTCTCTCTCTCTCTCTCTCTTTTTTTCCTGGTCTAAAGGGATTGGTGAAAGGAGCGAGCGTCCTTTGTGTATCATGTGTACAAGAGTTAAGTATCTTGCAAGTGGGCGTCTAACTGCCTTGCTGGGCGACGCAGACTAAAGTTTATTTGCATTCTTCTCTGTTGTATATTGTTTGACATGGTCCATGGTCCTTGCTGAGCAGATGAAGAGAGGGGAAGGGAAGGAGGGAGGGGAGAAGGGAAAGGGAGCTGTAATTGCTCAGAATTAATATCCCCCCCCCAGCAAAGACATAACAGTTTCATTGACATAGTCTGAACAGGGTTCATATGTCACTGCACACAGGCATGAAGCGTGCGGGTGTGCGTGTGAGAACACACACACACACACACACACACACACACACACACACACACACAGTGGAACACACAGGTAGCAGCTGCAGCTGGATTCAGCCGAGGTTGCCAAAGGCTACAAACTCCGTTCTCATGCTGGACATATGGAAACAGTTTAACTCTTTGAAATCACTGTTCAAGAAGAGCCAGGCAGTTTACAAAGATAAATCAGCTTGGAGAAGTGGCTTTCTGTCAGGAAGGTATCCTGCTCGGTGCTCCCTTCCTGTCAAAGGTGACCCAGAAACAGGAAGACCTGATTAAAAACAAAACAAAACAAAACAAAACAAAACAAAAAAAAAAGAGGAAGATGAGGGCCAGGTTTGCGCATTGTGTGACTTTAGATCCAGCTTCTGCTCTAGGTCTTCTCTGGCTGACTCTTCAAACAGGTCCCTTTGCCTCCTCCTGGGCTTGGCATTGATTTCCTGGGGAGCATATACAGGGAGTGGGGACTAATTACTAATAAAAGCACTTGCTTCTAATATCCTGTCCTCCTTCCCTCCCTCATTCCCTCCCTCCCTCCCTCCATCCATCCATCCCTCCATCCATCCATCCATCCATCCATTCCTCCCTCCCTCCCTTCTTCCTTCCATCCCTCCCTCCCTCCTTCAAGTTCCCAGAGAATTAGAAAAAAAAAAATCTGAATAATGCAGAGAAAATCTTACAACTAGAAATCCAAGTCAGGACAAGCTGACACAACTCTTTCTTTTGCTAAAATACACACAAGTACATCTCTGCAGAGTGGCTGCCACAGAACCTCAGGTCCCTACAGCACCAGCAAGGCCCAGCAAGTTCTCTCTGTGTTGATATTTTATCACCCAGCCTCTCACATGCCCTGCCTGTATCTCTGCCAGTCTTTTAGGCTTAGGGTTCATGTTGGCTGCACAGTTTAAAGGGCCAGCCTCCTGTGTGACTGGAGCAGAGGGAACAGGGGAGTCGCGGCATGACCCGAGTCTTCTGGCCTCTCCATTCATCTAGCATGATTGGTCCGAGCAGCTCGTTACAGCTTGGAGCTTCAAGAAGGAGAAGCAACCGCCTCCAGGCTGAAGCTCTGGCATTTGGATATTCTTTTTTTTTTATTGAATATCTTCTTCATTTACATTGTCAATGGTAAAACATTTGGATATTTTATATTCACCTAGAGAGACACGTCAGACGCACTCAGGGACAGGCTGGGAGCGTAAGGTGTCCTGACTGGGGCTGGCAGCAGAAAGGCCTTTTACAGAACCGGCTTACCTGCAGCCTCCTGGCACAGGGGACGCCTGTGGCTCCCTTCTCCTCTCGGGTTTTTAAATCTTAGGCAGGAGAGGTATCTGGAGACCCGGATACCCACTCAAGCTTCTACCTTTGGACTACCCCGTGATCCCGATGTCTGCCCCACCTACCAGAGCCCTCTCACCCCCCTACCCCTCTGTTCCCCCTTCAAGACTTAGCTGTCGACTTTCTTTGAGCGGTGCTTTCGGTAACAAGGCCACTAACGGTAAGCACAGACATTTGTTTTACCTTTCATGCACCCTAGCAACCATGTCCAGGGCCTACTGTGTGCCAGGTGTCGCCGTGGCCACTTGGTGAAATGCACTCGGTGTCTTCTGCAGCTTCCGGTTGGGTGTGTCCAATGTCCTGCCAGTGAGGAGGACATCTAGCTGGTTGGCATTGCCCAGGAGAGAGGTGCTCAGACAGGGATGTCCTTATTCTGTGCTAGGCCAGCAGCAGCTTGGACCCAGGACCTGACTCGAGTACTCGCAGAGCCGGCTGGACGTGTGGCCTGCACTTGATGGCTTCTGCCAGCTTGGCTCTCCCCCTCCAGTCAGCTCTGACATGCCTTCCTCTCTCCGTGCACTCCGAGTGGAAGGACAGCTCCTCCGTGCCAGCCCTGCCATGTGTCCCTTGAAGGGTTCTTCAGGAGCAGGTTTAGGCTGACAGCCCGGAAGCTTTCATCTTTCCACGGCCGACACTTTACCTAGAACCCTTTGATGATCAGGGCATGCTGTGTGGCCAGCGCACTGGCACATCTGCTGAAAGGGTCCCTTCTCACTGGCTCTGTGGGAGACCCCCCCCTTTAAGTAGTTGGTGACTTGTGGGAAATGACGAGATCACAAGAGAAGCCAGGGGAAGGAGAGGCAGCAGGCGAGAGGCTGTAAGCACTTACAGACGAATGTGTGAGAGCCGCGCGTCTCTCGCTCATGGGAAGAACTGGAGACACAGCAAACTTATAATTGGGGCTAGAATCAAGCAGAGGCGCGTCCATGGTGGCCAGTCCCCACCCAGGGGCCTACAGTGTCTTCCAGGGGGGATGTCTGTGTTCTCATGTGGATGGCCCCTCTACCTGAACTGCTCATCTGGTGCAGGCCTGAAGGCTGATTGGAAAGTTAAAAACTCATTTAAACTCTGAAGGCACAAGTGAAAATGGGAATTTCCGGACTGCTGGTGTTCCAGAACGCTCTCAGAAACCAGCCTCGGCCGGGCAAGCTGGGCCTTCTACCCACGTCCAGCACCGGTTGTGCTGAATTACTCCCTGTAAGTGCCGTGATTTCTGTTGCCGAAAAACAAAGTAGGGGTCAGTCTGGAGCTGCATTAAGGTTACTGAGGTTCTCAGAGAGCCCCTAACTCCCGTGTCTACACTACCCTAACTACACCCTAACACCATGTCTATACCCTAACTACACCCTAACATCATGTCTATACCCTAACTACACCCTATCCCCCGTGTCGACACTACCCTAACTACAGCAGCCTCTTGTCTTCTAACAGCTGGGAGCATGGTAACCAATCATGGACATGGGACCAGGGTCACAGTCACAGGGTTGTCACACCCTGTCGCCCACTGGTTATATGGCCTGTCACAGCTTCCTTAATTTCAGCTTCCCCTATTGACTCAAATCATACATGTGATAATTAAAACAGAATGAAAGGAAGGTAGGGGAAAAGTCCCCTTCTTCTATACAAAAGAGTGGGAGAGAAGTTACACGCATGTACACATGCTCACATGCATGCCCACCCATACACACACACCACACACACACACACACACACACACACACACACACACAGGGTGGGGGAGAGGAAGGGGGAAGGGGAGTGAGAGAGAGGGAAAGGGAAAGGGAAGGAAGGGAAAGAGAGAAGGAGAGGGAAAGAGAGAGGGAAGGTGGGAGAGGGAGGGAGGGAGGGAGGGAAAGGGAAGAATGGAGAGAGGGAGGGAGGGAGAGAGAGAGAGAGCACAGAAACAGAATTGAGATTTCCAGAGAAAACTAATTGAAAAAGGCAGACAGTGAGAGAGACACTGTGCTGTCTGCACTGCTCTTTGAGGGGACTCCGAGCTGCCTCTGAGCCCCAGGCCCCTGCCAGCTTCTTGTACTTTTCTGGTGTAGACACCCAAGGCTGGAAGCTCAGTTTACACTCATCAGGTTCTACAGCTGAAACCACCCTTGCTCAGTAACTAGACCCCAGGAGACCACGCGTTTAGATGCTATTTGGAAGTTCCAGGACAGCCAGGACTACACAGAGAAACCCTATCTTGAAAAACCAAAAAAAAAAAAAAAAAAAAAAAAAAAAAAAAAAAATCTAGATGCTATTTGGAAATCAATTTAATTAATTTAATTACACCATTCAGCTTATCTGAGGCTCCGAAACCCTGGTGTTCATTCTACGTGACTGCGTTCACTAGTCCTAACACACGAATGTGGCAGTGAACTCCGGCATAGTGGATGGATAGGTGTTCCTCCTTGGACCGCAGTTCTGGGCTCCTGTTAGCCACTTGTGATCTGTGCAAGCTTGAACAGTCGACTCAAGCTCTGTGAACCTCGAGTTCTTTCCCTGTGAAGGAGGGCTGAAAGCACCATCCTGCTTCGGGCGTTTGTGAGGATGTCGCTGGATCACGTGCGGGTCTGTCTACGGCCTTGGTAATGGCAGTGATGGTCTCGTGGATGAATACTTACTCCAAGCTCATCGTGAGGGCCAGGATAGGACTCGCAGCTATCCAGTGAGTCACTTCCCCTCACTCGCTAAGCTCAGACTGAGCAATTCCCTGAGGCAGAATCCTCGGGGGTCAGAGCTACCCAGGGAACCAACAGGAAGCTGCTTTGCCTTGTCTTAAGTGCCTGAGCCCATTGCTTAAGTATCTCCTTCCAGTGATGCTCGCTGCCATGCTGCGGGTAGCAGTTACTCACAGGGGAGGACTCAGCCTCCCGCCCACCCAGCAACTGTCCCAGCATTCTTTGTCCTGCCTCCTGGATGGCTTCCTCTTGACCCACTGGCCCTGTCCCTAAAGGGCTCCGCTGAGTTTGTTCCCCACAAACTGGACAAAAGGACATTTTGGAGACAAGTAGCAGCCTTTTTTTTTTTTCCTGTTACATTCCCAAACAAGATTAAGCACTTACAGGCATGGAAACAGCTCATTATGCAAGTGGATTCCTACCGTGATGATGGGAACCACTCCTGGTTCCTCCTGGAGGAAGGTGTTTGTTTCCAGAAAGGGATAATTTGATTAAAACCAGGAACAGAGGCCTGGCCTGGAATCAAAGAGCGTGCACCTGAGAGTATACCAACTTTTCTCTACTGAGTTTCAAAATCAAATGCATGTTTCCTGGCACATATGTGTTTGAAACATTTTTTTCTTTTTTTCTTTTTTTTTTATGACTGCCTACAGAAATGTGTAGCAACTGTAGCAACTGGCATAGGGGGATTTTCTCTTTGAGACTGAGTTAAAATGGTTGGTAAATAGCATGAATCTGGTGTGTGTGTGTGTGTGTGTGTGTGTGTGTGTGTGAACAGGGTCTCTCTGTGTAGCCCTGGCTCTCTTAGAGCTCACTATGTAGACCAGGCTGGCCTCGGACTCAGAGAAATCTAAAGTGCATGCCTCAAAGCCTGGCTCACACGATTCCGTTTTTGACCAATAGGCCAAGCAGGTCCATGCATCATTCATTTATGGCTGGAAAATGTCTTAGAAGAATATAGACTTAATTATAAATAAGTCTTGTTGTTTCTTTGTTTGCTTTGAGGTGGGGCTTCACACTGAGCCCCGACTGGCCTAGAACTTCGTAGTAGACCAGGCTGGTGATCCCTCTGCCTCTGCCTCCCAAGTGCTGGCATTGCATGCACCACTGCAACTGGCTCAATTATAAATACGTTTGTGCTCTTTGAAGTAGTCTAATGTCCATGTACTGAACTGATACTCGGAAAGCAAACAGTTGCATAAAGGTCCCTGGCCACAATGCATTTTGCTGCGCTCTGTCAATCCGAGGTTACAGATGGCCTTTACAATGTTTGTTCGGATGTTTAGCCTCTCTAGATGTCAGGAGCAATACTCGATTAGTGGAAGCTACCTCAGTCTAGACGTTTGCTATTTTTTTATGCGCTAGTAAGACATGGTCAATATTTTCAATACAGGTGTCACTGAATCAGGAGGGTGACCAAGTGGTACCACAGAGCGCCCTACTGCTTTGAAGTTCAGTGGGGAAGCTGGATTCATCTTTTGTTTGTAACGCATGGTAGTTTCGGTTGACCTTGAGTTTATCAGGACACAACCCCATCAAAAGTTAAGGAGCATCTGTATTTCCAAGCAAAAAGTTGTGGAACATAAATAATCATGTTCCCATCTAAAGTTTTAGACGCCTGAGCAGTAAAGCCAATGACAGACACAGTTCTGTCTATAGGACTGTCTAGAGCAACAGGTATTCCCAGGCTGAGTGGCCACAAAAGCGAAAGCAGTTGTGATGGAAGGAGGCCCAGCACAATGCCCTGCTGCAAGCCTTGCCAAAAGATTGGCGGGTTTCACAAACAGGCTCCTGAAAATGTCCGGGCTGGGGCGCGTAAGCAAACAACTGACACACAAACAACTTCCGGGCCCTGACGCAGAGCATTGGTAGGCATCCTGGAGAGAAAGCTTAATAACCAGTGAAGACAGTTGTGGACTCCTTAAAGACCACGTAAAAGACAATGATGGAGTTCTCTCTCAGGCTGTCATTAGGAGTCACATCTCCCCAGCTGCCACAAAGCCCTCCTCACAACAGCCTTTCCCTGGTCTTTCCCATAAGACAAGTCAAATTCAATGTTAATGAACTCAGGGCACATGCAAAGGGAGAAAGGATGCACTCAGAGATCATCTGGGCGTGGGGAAGAATGGAACTGAGGAGGGAGGGAAGAAGACTCCACCGAGTAAGAGAGGGTTTGATCACAGAGCAGATCCAAGCTCACCAACCAGTCATCTTTCCAGCAAACATTCATTATGTATTCATGGGATACCAGGTGTCATACTAGGTACAGGTGAGCAGAAATCTCTTGTTTCTTGTCCTGAAGGAACTTAGTCTTTAGCAGAGGAAAGAGGTAAAAAACTGACATTAACCACCTACCTATTCGTGCCAGTAAAAACAAGATACCCATGGTGTCTGCTTTAAAAGAACAGTACCTGCCGGGCGTGGTGGCGCACGCCTGTAATCCCAGCACTTGGGAGGCAGAGGCAGGCGGATTTCTGAGTTCGAGGCCAGCCTGGTCTACAGAGTGAGTTCCAGGACAGCCAGGGCTACACAGAGAAACCCTGTCTCGAAAAACCAAAATAAATAAATAAATAAATAAATAAATAAAAGAACCGTGCCATGAGAAGGTTGACGAGGCTAGGAAAATTGGGGAATGCTTCATAGAAGAGGCAGGTAAGGAGGGAGGGAGGGTTGGACAGGGCTCGGCATATAGCCCTCAAGGCAACTGATTGTCTTCCTTTTGCAGCTGAGCAATTCACCTCTGAACGAGTGCTAGTCAGTGGACTCCAGAGATGTCATCCTCTAAAACCCACCGCTACTCCAGGGTACTGCCTGCGCTCGCCCTAGAAACTCATCACATGCCTGCATCGGGTTCTCTCTGGCGAGCAACGGGGTCACTGCACTGCGCTCTACACTGGAAGGCGTGGCATGAACACTCCCTCTCCTCACTGGCTCTGCTCAAGGAACAGAGAGACGGGACTGGAAGAAAGTTTCCGCTGTGAGTCCTTCTCCAAGGCACCCAGAGTCAAGTCCTGAAGATGGCTCCCTGCTTCAGTTTGTGGGAGTTCACCAGAGGCAGGTGGAATGGAATTTATACAGCTCTGTAGGTAGTGAGCTTTTACAAATGCATACACCTGTCTAATCGATCCCCTATGAAGACAGAGCAACCCAGATGCTCTGGGAAAATTCTTGCCCTCTCAGGGCATCTGAACCCAACTTTAGTCAACATTTGGATTTTTACTATCATATTCTGTACATTTTCCTAGGAATTTGAGTTGGTTTAGAGTTCTCGTTCGTGTCTGAAACTTTTACTCTACATACATTTTGAGATGCAGCAGTAATATCATAAACTGTTTAACATGTGTATACGAGTTGCTTCTAGATTTGAGGTATTAAGAAAAGAGCTATGAATAATGTTGATTAAATCATTTTTCAGTCTCCCGGGTATATATGAAGCACTGCCATTGCTAGTTCATATAATGGATGTAAAATTGACTTAAGGACAGTTTTCAGATTTACAGGGTAGCTGTACAAATCTACATATCTATAGATGCTTTATGGCACTTCTAGCTTTTTTTTTTTTTAAGATTTATTCATTTATGCTATGTGAGTACACTGTAGCTGTCTTCAGACACCAGAAGAGGGCGTCAGATCCCATGACAGATGGTTGTGAGCCACCATGTGGGTGCCGAGACCTTTGGAAGGGCAGCTGGTGCTCTTACCCGCTGAGCCATCTCTCCAGCCCCAACTTCCAGGCTTTAAGATGGGTTGGGCAGTAAACTCCTTGAACCCCAGCGCTTGGGAGCTGAAGCAAGAGAATCATGAGACTGAGAACCGTCTGGGCCTCACAGTGAGACTCTTAAAGATGAAAATCAGATTGCATTATCTTCTCCATCTCTTGCCACAGCCAGGATTCTCCAACTAGTGTTTCAGTGGGCGCATAAAGGACCTGACGAGTCTCCCCTGCTGTCCTCTGGGGATGGTGAACCTTTCCTACCACAACCATTTCATTCTTCCTGCCAGCAACTTAGTTAAATGTCCAACTTGATTTTCTTCTTTTGTTATTAAAGTATAAATGGTTTAAAATAAATTCTAGACATGGTTTTTTAAATCTAATTTTAATTCTCTGTATATGTGTGTGTGTGTGTGTGTGTGTGTGTGTCAGAATGTGGATTCATGCCAAGAGATGCCGTGCCCACAAAAACCAGAATAGACTGGAGCCAAAGCTAAAGACTACCTGCTGTGAGTTCTGGGAGCTGAGCACAGGCCCCGGAAGAGCAATAGTTTTTAACCAGTGGGTCTCTCTGGCTGCTTAGGCATAGATCCTTTATTGCACATCTGTGTTATAGAATTATTTTCATGGCCCATACTTTATGAATTCTCTTAATACTGTTTTAAATTTGGGTAAAGTCCAGCTTCCTATTTTTTTTTATAGTTTCTCTCTATTTTCTGAAACATTTTTATTTGCCAAAGCATCACATAGACCCTTCTGGTGTTTCCTTGCAGATGCTTGAAATCTCGATTTTGTTTGGGTCTATAACCCACTGCAAATTCATTTTTGTGTGTGATGAAAATTAGACATTGGTGCTTTCATCTTCTTAGTTTGGGTAATCATTCCAGAATTATTTTTTGAAAAGAATTTCCACTTCTCCTTGCATAGCTTTGGTCCATCTGCAAAAAGTCACCTGGCTGTACGCATGGGAGTGGCCAGCTCTGAGCTCTACTTGTGCATATAATGCATGTTTAAGTGTGTCTATCCATTTGGCAACACCACGCTTTCTTAAGCACTGTGACATTTCAATAATGCAAGTTACCTGCCTTTTCCTTTTGAAGGTTGTTTACCTCTCTCAGCCCTTTGCATTTCTGTATATGTGATATACTTAGTCTGTTGACTTTGTTGAGTGTCACCAGGATCGCAGTGGCTCTCAGACTACCTGCAGTAGAGTTGATCTTCATTTCCACACCCCCTTCTCTCTTCCTCCTCTCTTCTTCAATCCATCAATGTGGTGTGTATAACCATTTCTTTACATTTTGATTTTATTTTCCTTTGCAACCTTCTGTCCTTTCCTGGGTAGAGGTTTGGGAATAAATTTAAAGAAAATATAATTTAGGAATGTTACCATCATCTATTTATTGTGCTGGAGCTATTCCTAATGACTATATTTTGTAGTTGTTCATCGCCAGACTGAAGAAATGTAACTGATTTTTCCAAATGATATTAACACCAAGCCAAAAAAGATATATAACTGATTTTTATATACTGACTTCCTGTTTGCACCAATCTTGCTAAATTCATTCATTTGACAAAAATTTTTTGTTTGTTTTGGTTTTTTGGTTGATTAGAGATAACCTCGTCTTCTGTGCTGAGGTAGATATACCTTTTCCAGAATGCATGGTTTCTTTTTTTCCTTTTTTATTTTTATTTTTTATTATTCCAACGGGTCACAATCCTCAGGGAGAATGTTACTGACTAACATAGTGAGAACATGTATTCTTATTTTGTTTCAAATCTTTGGTAGAAAACCGCCAACATTTCATCAGTAAAGAAAATGTTAGACAAAGCTGTTTACATTGAATAAATGCTCAACTTCTGACCTTTTAGCACTACCAACACAATGTTGTTGGAATTTAGATGTAAACAGATATGTCGAACAAACAAGATAATCTTATAAAATATATGTTATTAAATAAAGTTAATAAAGTTAACACAGAAACCCTAAGTGTTGGTAGACACCCTAAACTCTTAGTTATGTTAGGTCCCCAATTCTAAGGCATGGCTCTGCCTTTAGGATGGGGGAACCATCAAAGACTCCCAAATGAAATCAGCTCCATTTAAAAAAAATCATAAAAGTCTGGCTCTTTGCTAAGTGAAAGCATGCTGGATTTAAAATGTTGACACTTCCTCTGAGAGGCCCAACCATGAAGCACAGAAGACGAGGTTACCTTGTCTAACACTTTTAAAGTCACGGATATAAAATTGAGTTCTTCATCTATTGTGACGATCTCCTAGTGTTGCAGATTATTGATTTTAGAATCCTAAAACTAAGCTTTCAGTCTTAAGAATGCCATGTTTTGTTACCATTTTAGACACCACTGACTTTGATTTGATAATATCTGTTGCTCTTTTGTGTCTATTCATAAGAATTGCTTGCCTGTGATATTCTTTTCTTAGCATAGCATCTGTTTGGGGATCCACATAATGCTTGCCCAACGACGAGTGAAGGAGTGCTTCTTCTGTCCGGGCTTTCTGGAAAAGGTGTAGTAGAAGTGCAGCTTCGTCCTGAAGAGTGATGAAAGGTCAGTTCTCTGAAGGCGGGTGGGGAACAGAGCCATGTCTGACAGGGAAGCCAGAGGAAAGCCAAGGTGATGCTTCCCTACAAGCCTGCAGCCTTCACAAGCCTCAAGCAAACACAAATTTGGGTAGACTAATGATTTCTCAGATGGCTCAGAACTGGGAAGGAATCCTGCTTTGTTGCCCTATCTGACTTGGATGGTGATGACTTGACATCATCCTAAGAGAGTGTCCTGTTCAAAACTGGGCTCCCCTGAGAGCCTGAGGCCAGGGACCACACAGGTCAGGGAGTGTCCTTTTGAACTGTGACAGGCCCTGCTGAGGCAAGACCTAGAGAGGTAGCTGTGGAGAACAGAAAGGCGAGAAAATGGCAAACTAAAGGACACATGTGTGGGAGGGAGTAGAGTGGAAGGTGCTTGGGGAGAGAGGGGCCCCACCGGCTGACCAGACAAAGCAGAGCAACAGAGGATGTGCCTGCAGGTGGATACCTGAGCTGGGGGCCATTGCTGGGTCACATTCTAGAACATTCCACATGTCCTTCACAGCTCCAGAGCCCAAGAACTCTGGAGTTCCGGGGCATAGATGCCCCCATGTACCTCAGCTGTGCCCCCCCCAGCAAGTTAAGTAATCCAAGGTTTATAAGCATGAAAAGATGTCCTCTTTTTATACCAATCTCAGTGTGGTGGTGTTTCCCACAACCTCCACACACTAGGGAGACACACAGCAGCTAAAACGTTAGCCACGCAGGGCTACACTTTGGGGAGTCTCTGGAGAATGAGGGAATATGTCCAGCTCATAGAACACAAAGCTAAGTATAGCAAGCAACCGCCCCCACCCCCAATATATTAAGAGTAAAACTTACCACTGTGAGGACGACTCAGGAACGACTCAGGAAGACCTCAGACTCTTGTCCAACACAGATTCAGCAATAGCAAGAGCCACAGGAAAAACAAGACTCTACAGTTCAACTGGTCCTTCCCACCTCCAAGTGTCTAATTGGCATCTCCATGTGGAAGACGCAGAGAGACACTGTTCTAATGCCTCTCTCATTTCTGCTGTTGTTGTTATCCTTCTGACTCAGCACTTTTCTTGTCTACTTGTTTTGCAGAATTTTTAATTTGTTGTATTTTTTAAATGTGTTTATATTTCTATTTTATTTATTCCTATTTCATTTATTCCCCTTAGTGTTTTGTTTGTTCGGTTTTTTATTTTCTTCCTATGTATCCCTTTTATTATCTGTATGCATAGTAATATTTTAATTTATTTTTTAAAAATTACATTTGTGTGTATACATGTGCGTGTGTCTGTGCCGTGTATGTGTATCCCTGTGTGTGTGTGTCTGTGTGTCTGTCTGTGTGCATATGTCTGTGTGTGTTTATATGTCCCTGTGTGCATATCTGGTATATATCTCTGTGTGTGTTTGTGTCTGTTGTATGTGTATATCTGTGTATGTGTCTGTCTCTGTGTCTGTTGGTGTCTGTGTGTCTGTCTGTCCGTCTATCTGTCTGCATGTGTTAAAGTGGAGGGTATCTGATGCCCTGCCCCCTCCTGAGTGCTGTCATTACAAATGTTTAAAACCACACCTGATTTGAAACTCAGGACCTCTTCACTTGCTGTCTAACAACTGAGCACTGTCTCTAGCCCTAATTTACTTTGTAAAATACACTGTTTGATGGCTGGAGAAATAAATCAATAGTTAGGAGCACTGCTGCTCTTTCAGGAGACCCAAGCTGAGGTCCAAGCACCCATGTCAGGCAACTCACAACAGTCTGCAACTCCAGCTCCAGGGAATCTAACACCCTCTTTTGGCCTCTACAGACACCTGCATTTACATACCACACACACACATACACACACACACACACACACACACACACACACACGAACACACGATTTTAAAATAAAACAAAAAGTGGTCTTTATTCTCCCTGTTATGTTTTATTTAATTTTGGTTTTGAACTTTTTCATTATTGGGGAATCATTTCTTGGTTTTCCTTTGTTTAATTTTGTTCTAATCTCTTTCCCTTCCCCCCAGCACTCTTCTCCAATTCTCCCTTTCCTTTAGATTATTTAACCCTACATCTCCTCTATCATCCCTCTTTCCTGTCTCCACTTATTCATTTATCTCTCTCCATCTATATAAACAATTTCTGGCTTCACAGCACGTTCTACAGTACACTTGCCATGTTCAGTTTTATGGTCATTGATGATGTGCTAGTGAGCCATGACTGATTTAAATATATTCGTATATATTAAATACTTTGCTGCTGCGGCTGCTGCAGTTTACTTTCTCCTTGTTAAGTAGTCCTGGGGACTGCATCTACAAGAGTAGTCTGTTCAGTACGAGGATTCCTCCAAAACACAGACGTGATCTCTCTAAACAAACAGATACAAAAAAAATACAACACAGAGAAAAATTAAAGTTTTATCTTCTTTGGTATCTTTGAATTTAATAGCTGAGGAAAAATGAAGTAGGTAAAATGTCAAGGTTTGTTGTTGTTGTTGATATTGTTGCTGTTGTTGTTGTCTTCTGGTAATCATGGCCAATAATGGCCAGTGAGATGGCTCAGCAGGCAAAGTCACCTGATGTCAAGCCTGATGACCTGAACGTAATCCCAAGAACTCCTGTAGTAGAAGGAGAGAACCAACTTCCAAAACCCTGTCTTCTGATTTCCACACAGACATGTCACACCACCTGCAAACACGATGCCAGTAAACAAATGTAAAAAAAAATCCATGACCTGAAAGAGGACAGGAGAGTCAGATGCACAAGGAGCATGGGGGAAATTCAATGAGGTAATTGAGATTTTGTATGAAACAAAACAAGCTTAACCAAATAGAAATATTGGAAACAAGAAGCACAAGCTAAACAAACAAACAAACCCAACAACAACAACTGTGGAAAGCACCAACGAAAGACTCCATCGAGTAGAAGACAGAACATCAGATTGAAAAGCTGACTGGATACAGAAAGCTCTGTATTCAAATATCAATAAGGAAAAAAGCGAGAATGGCCACAGTGTCCCCAACCTCAAAAATATGAACAAGATTTGTAGTCCAAGGATCCATGAAGTAGAACCAAGGAATAGAATGATGTCAAACTATGAAGCAAAGAGGCAGTAGTAAAAGTTGTATGGGAAAATGTCAACTTGCTTACAAAGGCAGAGACATCAAAATACCATCAGACCTCTCAGCAGCAACCCTCAAAGCAAGTAAGGAATGTGTGTCATGATATGAAAGTAAAGAATTGCCAACCAACATTGCAGTGTCTAGCAAAGCTATCTTTTAAAATGAGAAGAGAAATAATGGCATTCAAGACAAGCAAAGAGTAAGAAAGCCAGTTTATGACCACCAACCCAGCACAAAGGAGAATGAAAGCAAAAGAGAGAGGAAAAGACAGACTCAATCACAAGAAGAGAATACATCTCCTGAAAGAAATTGCTAAGAAAAGGAGATACAGGAAGGGACACACCATGCAAAGCACAATGAAAAACAAAACTGTAAACCTCTAACAATTTATGAGGAGGAACAAGTAATGATTCAACCAACCAGGAAAAAGGCCAACAATATTACAGGAGTTAGTAAACATCTCTCAGGAACAACCTTTAATTTAAATGGCCTTACCAATAAAAGGACAAAGACCAACTGGATTAAAAATCTTGATTTCATTATCTGTCATCTGCAAAAGAAACACACCTCACTAGAAAAGACCCCCCCCCAACAGATTGAGTTAAAGGATGGAAACGTTTTAAGCAAGCAGATATTGAAAACAAACTGGAATAGCTATTCTGGTATCTGAAAACAGATTTCAAATGAAAGTTAAAAGAGATAACAAAGGAAGTTATATATTAAAAAAGGGAACATTTCATCAGAAGGCCACAGTTGTAAATATATATGCACTAAATACTGTGACTCACACTTTTACAAATACTTATAGACATAAACGGTAAATCCTGATACAGTAATAGTTTGGTAATTTCAATGAATTATTTCATTTATTTGGTATGCATGTTTGTGTGTGTGTGCATGTTCATGTGTATGTTTGTGTGTGTGTGTGTGTGTGTTTGTGCGGGGTGTGTGTGTGTGTGTGTGTGTGTGTGTGTGTGTTTAAGTGCAGGTGAAATACTACTAAATACAAAAATTTCACCAGAAAACACTTAAACCTGATAAACACCATTAGCAATAGGAGCATTAAAAATCAATATATAGTCCTAGCAGTGCTTTCACTTCTGAGCACAGAGGTGAGATCTCCATCTTTTCTCTGGAGGGGACTATCTAAGAGCACACAGGGTATAAGGTCAGTGGAGCAGCTGGGACAGAAGTCTTCTTGCCTCCTTTTGCACCAAGGAGCCAGGAAACTTCATAGCCTTCTGTGCATAGCCTGCCAGGAGAGAGAGATCTCCCAGCAGTGCTTTCACTTTTGAGCTCAGAGGACTAAGGACACAGGTGTACAGGCCCACAGGAGGAACAAACTCTAGCCACAGACAACAATACCAACTAGCACCAGAGATAACCAGATGGCGAAAGGCTAGCACAAGAACCCTATCAAGAGAAACCAAGGCCACATGGCAACATCAGAACCCAGTTCTCCCACCACAGCAAGTTCCAGATACCCCAACACACCAGAAAAGCAAGAGTTCGATTTAAAATCATATCTCATAATGATGATAGAGGGCTTCAAGAAAGACTTAAATAACTCCCTTAAAGAAATACAGGAGAACATTAGTCAACAGATAAAACTCCTTAAAGAAGAAACACAAAAATCCTTTAACAAAATACAGGAGATCATGGGTCAACAGGCAGAAGCCCTTAAAGAAGAAAAACAAAAATCCCTTAAAGAATTACAGGAAAACACAAAAATCAAGTGAAAGAACTGAACAAAACCATCCAGGATCTAAAAGTGGAAGTAGAAACAATAAAGAAATCACAAAGTGAGACATCTCTAGAGATAGAAAACCTTGGAAAGAATTCAGGAGTCATAGATGCAAGCACCAACAACTGAATACAAGAGATAGAAGAAAGAATCTCAGATGCCAAAGATACCATAAAAAGCATTGACTCAGCAGTTAAAGAAAATGCAAAATGCAAAAAGCTTGTAACCCAAAACATCCAGGAAATCTAGGACACAATCAGAAGACCAAACCTAAGGATTATGAGATAGATATACATATGAGATAGGCATAGATGAGAGTGTAGATATACAACTTAGAGGGCCAGTTAATATCTTCAACAAAATTATGGAAGAAAACTTCCCTAACCTAAAGAGAGAGATGCCCATAAATATACAAGAAGGCTACAGAACTCCAAACAGACTGGACCAGGACAGAAATACCTCCCATCACATAATAACCAAAACCCCAAAAGTACTAAACAAAGAAAGACTATTAAAAGCGGTAAGAGAAAAAGGCCAAGTAACATATAAATGAAGACTGATCAGAATTACACCAGACTTCTCCCCAGAAACCATGAAAGCTAGAAGATCCTGGGAAGATCTCATACAGACTCTAAGAGAACACAAATGCCAGCCAAGACTACTATACCCAGCAAAACTCTCAATCACCATAGATGGAGAAACCAAGATATTACATGATAAAACCAAATTTACACAATATCTTTCCACAAACTCAGCCCTACAAAGGATAATAGGAGGAAAACTCCAATACAAGGAGGGAAAGTACACCCTGGAAAAAGCAAGATAGTAACCTTCTTTCATCAAGCCCAAAAGAAGATAACCACTCAAACATAAAAATAACATCAAAAATGTCTGGAAGTAATAATCACTATTCCTTAATATCTCTTAACATCAATGGACTCAATTTCCCAATAAAAATACATAGACTAACAGACTGGATTTGTAAACAGGACCCTACATTTTGCTGTGTACAGGAAACACACCTCAGTGTCAAAGACAAACACTACCTCAGACACTTCTGACTGGTCAAAGGAAAAATCCACCAAGAAGAACTCTCAATTCTGAACATCTGTGAACCAAATGCAAGGGCACCTTCATTCGTAAAAGAAACTTTACTAAAGCTCAAAGCACACATTGCACCTAACACAATAATTGTGAGTGACTTCAACACTCCACTCTCCTCAATGGACTGATCAGGAAACCAGAAACAAATATATATATATCCTAAAGCAAAAGAATATACCTTTTTTTCAGCACCTCATGGTACCTTTTACAAAATCAACCATATAATTGGTCTCAAGACAGACCTCAGCAGATATAAGAAGATCGAACTAATCCCATGCCTCATAGCAGATCACTATGGAGTAAGAGTAGTCTTCAATAGCAACAAAAACAACAAAAAGCCCACATACACATGGAAGCTGAACAATATTCTATGCAATGATAACTTGGTCAAGGAAGAAATAAAGAAAGAAATCAAAGACTTTTTAGAATTTAATGAAAATGAAGGCACAACATACCCAGATTTATGGGACACAATGAAAACAGTGCTAAGAGGAAAACTCATAGCCCTGAGTGCCTCCAAAAAGAAACTGGAGAGAGCATACATAGCAGCTTAATGGCACACCTGAAAGCCCTGGAACAAAAAGAAGCTAAGTTACCCAAGAGGAGTAGAAGACAGGAAATCATCAAACTCAGGGCTGAAATCAATCAAGTAGAAACAAAGAACCATACAAATAATCAACAAAATCAGGAGCTGGTTCTTTGAGAAAATCAATAAGATAGATAAACCCTTAGCTAGACTAACCAGAGGGCACAAAGCAGTATCCAAATTAACAAAATTAGAAATGAAAAGGGAGGTATAACAACAGAAACTAGGAAATTCAAAAAATCATCAGATTCTACTACAAAAGCCTATATTCAACACAACTGGAAAATATAGAGGAAATGGACAATTTCCTAGACAGATACCAAATACCAAAATTAAATCAGGATCAAATAGATCATCTAAACAGTCCCATAACCCCTAAAGAAATACAAGGGGTCATTTAAAGTCTTCCAACCAAAAAAAAAAAAAAAGCACAGGACCAGATGGTTTTAGTGCAGAATTCTATTAGACCTTCAAAGAAGACCTAACACCAATAATCTTCAAACTATTCCACAAAATAGAAACAGAAGAAACACTACCCAACTCATTTTATGAAGCCACAATTACGCTGATACCAAAATCACACAAAGATCCAACAAAGAAAGAGAACTTGAGACCAATTTCCCTTATGAATATCGATGCAAAAATACTCAATAGAATTCTTGCCAACCAAATACAAGAACACATCAAAATGATCATTCACCATGATCAGGTAGGCTTCATCCCAGGGATACAGGGATGGTTCAATATACTGAAATCCACCAATGCAAATAATCAACAAAATCAGGAGCTGGTTCTTTGAGAAAATCAATAAGATAGATAAACCCTTAGCTAGACTAACCAGAGGGCACAAAGCAGTATCCAAATTAACAAAATTAGAAATGAAATGGGAGGTATAACAACAGAAACTAGGAAATTCAAAAAATTTGAAAAAATTCAGCATCCTTTCATGCTAAAAGTCTTGGAAAGAACAGGAATTCAAGGCCTATACTGAAACATAGTAAAAGCAATATACAGCAAACTGGTAGCCAACATCAAAATAAATGGAGAGAAACTTGAAGCAATCCCACTAAAATCAGGGACTAGACAAGGCTGCCCCCTCTCTCCATATATTTTCAATATAGTTCCTGAAGTTCTAACTAGAGCAATTAGACAACATAAGGAGGTCCAAGGGATACAAATTGGAAAGGATGAAGTCAAACTATCACTATTTACAGATGATATGATAGTATACTTAAGTGACCCAAAAACTCCACCAGAGAACTCCCACAGCTGATAAACAACTTCAGCAAAGTGGCTGGTTATAAAATCAACTCAAGCAAATCAGTAGCCTTCCTATACTCAAAGGATAAGCAGGCTGAGAAAGAAATTAGGGAAATGACACCCTTCACAATAGCCACAAACAATATAAAGTATCTTGGTGTGACTCCATCCAAAGAAGTGAAAGATCTGTATGTCAAGAACTTCAGGTCTTTGAAGAAGGAAATCGAAGAAGACCTCAGAAAATGGAAAAATCCATGCTCATGGATTGGCAGGATTAATATAGTAAAAATGACCATCTTGCCAAAAGCAATATACAGATTCAATGCAATCCCCATCAAAATCCCAACTCAGTTCTTCATAGAATTGAAATGAGCAATTCTCAAATTCATCTGGAATAGCGAAAAACCCAGGATAGCTAAAACTATTCTCAACAGTAAAGGAACTTCTGGGGGAATCAGTATCCCGGACTTCAAGCAGTACTACAGAACAATAGTGTTAAAAACTGCATGGTATTGGTACAGTGACAGGCATGTGGATCAATGGAATAGAATTGAAGACCCAGAAATGAGCCCACCAAAACCATCCAGTGGAAAAAAGATAGTCTTTTCAACAAATGGTGCTGGCTCAACTGGAGGTCAGCATTCAGAAGAATGTGAATTGATCCATTTTTATCTTTTTGTACTAAGCTCAACTCCAAGTGGATCAAGGACCACCACATAAAAACAGACACACTAAAACTAATAGTAAAGAAACTGGGGAAGATCCTTGAGCACATGCGCACAGGGGGAAAGTTCCTCATCAGAACACCAATAGCTTATGCTCTAAGATCAGGAATTGACAAATGGGACCTCATAAAATTACAAAGTTTCTGTAAGGCAAAGGACACTGTCAATAGCACAAACGGCAACCAACAAATTGGGAAAATATCCTCACCAACCCTACATCAGACAGAGGGCTAATATCCAATATATACAGATAACTCAAGAAGTTAGACTCCAGACAGCCAAATAATCCTATTAAAAATGGGGTACAGAGCTAAACAAAGAATTTTCAACTGAATAACTTTGAATGGCTGAGAAGCACCTTAAGAAATGTTCAGCATAATTAGTCATTAGGGAAATGCAAATCAAAACAACCCTGAGATTTAACCTCACACCAGTCAGAATGGCTAAGGTTAAAAACTCAGGAGACAGCAGTTTGTTGGTGAGGATGTGGAGAAAGAGGAACACTCCTCCACTGCTGGTGGGAATGCAAGTTGGTATAAACACTCTGGAAATCAGTCTGGCGGTTCCTCAGAAAACTGGGCACGATACTTCTGGAGGACCCTGCTATACCACTCCTGGGCATATACCCAGAGGATTCCCCAGCATGTAATAAGGACACATGCTCCACTACATTCATATCAGCCTTATTTATAATAGCCAAAAGCTGAAAAGAACCCAGATGTCCCCCGATGGAGGGATGGATACAGAAAATGTGGTATATTTACACAATGGAATACTATTCAGCCATTAAAAACAATAAATTCATGAAATTCTTAGGCAAATGGTTGGAACTGGAAAATATCATCCTAAGTGAGGTAACCCAATCACAAAAGAACACACATGGAATGCAGTCACTGATAAATGGATATTAGTCCAGAAGTTTTGAATAGCCAAGACACAATTCACATATCAAATGATTCTCAAGAAGAAGGAAGGAGAGGGCCCTGGTCTTAGAAAGGCTTGATGCAGCAAGGTAGGGGATTACCAGGACAGAGAAGTGGGAGGCGTTGATTCGGGAACAGGTGGAGGGAAAAGGGCTTATGGGACTTATGGGGACGGGGGAACCGGGAAAGGGAAAATCATTTAGAATGTAAACAAAGAATATAGGAAATTTAAAAAAAAAGAAAGAAAGAAAGAAAGAAAGAAACATTTTAAGATGGAGGTACCGGCAAGGAGGCTTTTAAAAAAAAATAAATAAGGTTTTTAGATTGGCCAGTCTAGTTGAAATGTTTATCAATCTTATTAGTCTTTTCAGATCGCTAGCCCATGACTTCTGTTTCCTTTTCTCTATCACCTGTGTGCCTGTCTTTCCCATGTTTCATGTTTTATTTTTTACAGCTTTTTTCGTTAAAGCTTGGATTTAATTTTTCATTGACTTAAAGTTGGGCGAAGGACACTGCTGTGTGCCTGCTGCTTGGTCGGCAGGCTCACACCGCTTCCCCGCAGCCCTTGGTCGGCAGGCTCACACCGCTTCCCCGCAGCCCCCATCCCGCTGCCTCTCCTCCCCAACTGCTGTCCTGCCGTCACTTCTGGACACAGAGCTCCCCCAGTCCTTCTCCATGAAACCATCTCTCAGGTTCTGAGTCTGCCTGTTGTATAATTCCCCACGCCACCCCCCTCTTTTTCAGGTTCTCCAGGTGGCTTTGAGGAAGGTGAATTTGAAGAAAATCGAATACAGTTTTAAGTCCTAACAAATATTCCTTTAAATCTTAGCTTTCTAAAAATAAAAACCAAAAGTTGTATCTTGTACAGTTGCCACTCAGTGGCTTTCCTCACTGACTCCACATTTCAAAGGGCTGGTCCTTCATTCTACGACATTATTTTTAAATGTTCCAACTCTTATTCTGGAATTCATTAAGGATCACTCAGTTCTCGTGTTCATTGCTTTTATGAATGCCTTAGTCACAAAATTGTGTGTTTTGAATGCTCTGCCCAAACTTTACATATATGTATGTATACATATACATACAGAAAAGTACCATGTCAGAGGACTGTGCCATCCAACATGGCAGCCACTAGCCCAGGATGGGCCAGAGTTGCCAGATTTGGGCTCTAATTCTACCACTTGAGGATGGCCATAAGTCTAGAGTACTAGGTTCCTCGTCTGTAAAGCTGATGTAACAGTAGACTCCATACCCCCTTACCTGCTCTTATGGTGACTCTGTAGGATAGCATATGTTTAGCTTTGAGTAAAATAAACATATGCTTTTATCAGAGGAAGACTAATAATTCATACACACACACACACACACACACACGTACATATACATACATACATATAAAGTTTGAGCCGAGCATTCAAAACATGCAGTTTTGTGACTAAGGCATCCGTAACTGAGTGATACTTTGCAGTCCAGCAGTTGGCAAATAGAGCTGTAGGTTATCATCTTAGAGACTGGAATTACACATGAGGCATGGAGTAGATATCAGAGCAAGAACACAAGAGATAAAACCGTGGGGTTAGAAGTAGAAATATCAGTCAGAGGCTGCCACGAAGGGGGACATGAGTGTCAGTGCAACTAACACGAGGTGGAAGCCATGCAAGCCCAGGGCTCAGTTCTACTTTGGAGCCTCAAAAATATAAATGAGGACTCTGAGGACAGAACAGGAGGCGAGCCAAACTCTTTCCCCTCTCTCTCAGGGCAGCCATTCAATGCAATGTCTCTGTACTCGCACAAATCATGTGTGACTCCAAAGGATGTGTACATTGCAACCTACAAATCATCTCATTTGACCAGTGTTCAATCACACAGACAGCATGGTAGGAGGACTGACCAAAAGGGAGAGAAGGAGGAAGAGAATCAGAGGAACAGAAATGGGAGTCCTGGCCAGGCAAGGGGGTCCACGCCTTTAGTCCCCAAACTGGGGAAGCAGAGGCAGGTGAGTTTGAGACCAGCCTGGTCTACACAGTAAGTTCCAGGATAGCCAGGGTTATATAGAGAGACCCTGTCTTAATAATGGTGATGATGATGATGAGTAGTAGAAGCACTAGTAGTAGTAGTAGTAGTAGTAGTAGTAGTAGTAGTAGTAGTAGTAGCTCCAGTCCCAGCCTGTGTTTCACAACATTGTCAATTACACAAAGATTGAAGCCTTTGCAAACTGCAGGGTCCTCACACGCAGAGCGAATCTACCCACCACCCTTTGTGTACCGCACGGTACAGACAGAGAAACCAGAGGCAGCGTCACACGTGGAAGAGATCCCCTGGGAGGGCTGTGGCATCTGGAGGAGGCCAGTGTTTGTATGGGACTGGCTGCATGAGCACTCAAAGCTCTGCCATGGAGTTCGAGCAGTGTGTCTTCCTTCACACTGATCTTCCTCGCTCTAGTGAGACAAGCCCAACGGCCCCTCCCTCCCAGACCTTCTGTCTCCCAGGATATCTGGAGCCCTGAATAGATGCCAGGGAATTTTTTTTTACTGAAAACTCAAGTGTTTGGGCCAATTAAAAAACAGTTGGGTTGGGGCTGGAGAGATGGCTCAGTGGGTAAGTGCACCGACTGTTCTTCCAAAGGTCATGAGTTCAAATCCCAGCACCCACATGGTGGCTCATAACCATCCATAAAGAGATCTGATGCCCTCTTCTGGTGCGTCTGAAGACAGCTACAGTGTACTTACATATAATAAATAAATCTTTAAAAAAAAAAAAAAAAAAAAAAAAAAAAAAAAAAAAAAAACAGTTGGGTTTGGGCTTCTGCGCTAACTACGGATTTTGGAAATAAAATGATATCTAAAAAAACAGCCTTCTCTTCACTAATGACCCCAGGCCAAACTCATACAGAAGGCCTGTTAGTTCTGGACAGAACCTTTCTGCACTGACAGGTAAAGAGATGCTTCTGAAGGGTTCCCTTTCCCACCCATTCTCACCCCAGAGGCAGAGAGAACGATGGCGCAGAGAGTCTACGCATCCTGGAGGCAAGCCAGTTCTCCTGTGCTGGTGCCCAGTGCTTGGGACTAAAGGCCTCGCTCCTGTTCTTTTGCCCTTCCACATTCTGTCCCCCGTTCTCCTCCATCTCTTGGTCTACGTTCCCTGCTTGGCTCAGGTCAGACCAGCTTCACAGAGGAACTGTAACCTCCCACCTTGCCATACTGACATGGTCTCTCTAAGTTCAAACCTGCCTTTCTTTTGAGCATTGCAGCCCACCCAAGTACAAAGATGTCAGAAGTCTAACTTCTCTGTGGTCTCTGCTTCCCAAGTGCCATTGTGGAATGGAAGAAGCATTGGCCCGAGAATCTGGAAACGTCTCTCAGGCACAGCTTGACTTCTCCACAGGCCTCTATCTGTCCTCCTGATGCACCACACTGAAGGTAGGTGTGGTGGAATCATCAATGGCCATTGTCTCCCGAGTCTCTACTATGTGTCAGAGAGTATTCACCAAGATCCTATCCCATCATGCTTCCCTGGAATCCTTTACATCGCTGATGAGATGCCCAGGGCTGTGTGTAGGTGGAGGGTCTTATCCATACCTGCAGAATGTGCTCAAAAGAAGTGAGTCTGGGACCCGGCTCTGCCCAGTGCCCACACTGTAAACCTCAGTGCCTGCACTGTAAACCACAGTGGGAGCCATCTTTTCTCTGAGGATGGCTTTGTGCCCTCTCCGAGCGAATGGTAATTACAATGCTCACCTTTCCTAAGTGTGGAAACTTTTCACACTTAGAGCTGATGAGGCTGCCCGTTCATCGCCAGTGAGACTCCAGTCTAAAGGTAGATACTTGGATATGGATCAGACGCATCTCATACAATCCTGAACCTATTGCATGCTGTAAGGACTTGATGGCTGACTGACAGTTTATGTTTATCAAATTGGAAAGCATTAGTTGGTTTTTCACATCCTTTCTGAGTACAATGACTGCCACCCACCTGTCCCTCAGCACCCCCTGACTGGCCTCCCAGGGAGCAGTGGCCCATGGGTGTGGTTCACAAGAGGAGCAACTCCTTTGTGGTTCAGTGTTTTGCTCCAACTGCATTGTCTTAGCATGGCAGTCATAACTGTCTACTCCCTCGTTTACGCCAATGTGTTCTCATGCGATTGTACATAGCCCTGAGGAACTCATTTCCAGCCTCGCTCGTGACGTTGAAGAGCCAAAAACAGATAAGTCTCCGCTTCTCCATGACACGCTGCCGCTGTAATTATGGCTTAACACACACCCAGAGTTAACAGTCGCTGCAGTTAGCGCCGGGGCAGCCATCTACTCTGATAATACGTTAAACGCTACTTTTGTTTGTTTCCTCGGGCACAGTGAGTGACTACCAGGGCAGGATTACCCTCCGCTAAGCAGATTTTGTAGCTTTGAGCTTCTAATCATTTGTAACCACTAGGGAACACATGGGACTGAACCAATTAAATACCAAAAACCCTGTCCTAAAACCCACAAAATCACAGAAGCACTCTGTACCACCTAGCATTTTGGCTTTGTGTTTGGAAAACCCGATACCAAACCTTCAAAATTCCCCCCCCCCCAAACACCCCACAGACACGGTCACCTTCCCAATGTCCTCACTCCAAATAAATGTGTTTTCATCCCCATGTGTGCAGGAGATGCCAGGTGATGAGATTCAAATCGGTAGGAAACTAAACACAGATACTATTGTTTCCTCGGTCTAAGCCTACTGATTATGACTAATTTGTTGTTTGCCATTTACCAATTTCAACAGAAAATGGATTTTTCCCCTCTGCATATATGTTATAGTTGTACATCTTAGTTTCCTTGAGGCATTCCTTACAGTGGGAGCAGAGGCTGTTTCTTACTCTTTTGCCAGCTTTTATGAACCCTCCCTCATGCTGGGTTGCCTCATTCAATCTTAATAGGAAGGGAGGTGCCTAGTCTTACTGCAACTTTGATATGCCATGTCTGGTTCATCGTTACGGGAGTTTCTGAAGAAAAAGGAGGAGTAGATTGGAAGGGTCGGGAGGGGGGAATGGGAGGGGGGGAATGGGAGGGACTGGGAGGGAAAATGGGGAAACTGCTGTTGAGATGAAAAACAAACAAATACATGTTCGTTTGTCTTGTAGCAACACCATATTTCTGAATCGCTATTTGCAGAAGCTTCAAGCGTGTGAGATTTCCTTGGGCCTGGGTATTGTTTTCCCCCCAGGTACACGGTATACTGTCAGCTGTTCTTAAGCTCGGTCTGAAGTTAGGCAACCCTCGCCCACAGGTGCCACCCCTGGAGCCTGGTAACCTCACCCACCCCGGGTCCTCTCACATTACATGACTCACTGAGAAGACAAAAGCGGGTCTGTGGCCGAGCACTCTCGGGTCTCATTCACAAACGCGGGTCCTCGTGGGAACCCGAGTAGACACAGAAAGGAAAGGGAAGGATGAAATTATAATGAATGTTTCCGGGGGGGGAGGGGGCGGCGAGCGCAGAAGGGGGAGACGATGGATGGAGGGGCTGAAGGCTGGGGTGCAAGGGGAGCTGCACAAAGCTGAGGAGAGGAAAGACCTGGGGTATCTCAAAGTCAGTTCATGAAGACACGACCCACGGAAACCAGGGCAGATTTACCAGCTCTTCCTTATGAAACCAACTCTTGACTATTTGATCTAGTAGATAATTGAAGAAACACACACACACACACACACACACACACACACACAAAACGCACATTTAAATTCTTTAAACTATCAGAAATAGCCAGCATGAGCACCCAGCTCTCACTGAGCAGACACAGCCCAGCCGCGGTTTCCGTCTCCGGTGAGTTCTGTTCAGCACGTCTACTGTTTTAAAATCGTCTCCTTCCACTGCACACTTTCCCAAGTAGACGTGCATCCGCGAGACGTTCCCAACAATCTTCTCACACTCCGCCGCGGCCCACACTGTAAGTGGCAGTTCATTGCCCGCCCCTCTGCGGAATAAGCGGTGTTGCATCTATAAGCTTTCTCGGCATACACACCCACCCCAGAATTTGGAGACCTGACTAAGCAAGGCAGCACACACCCATAAGCCCAGCCTTCAGGGGGCTGCGGTGGCGAGAAGACTTAGAGGCTGGCAGGAGCCACCTGGTGAGACCTCAAAGAACAAAGCAAAATTGATGAAGTAAACAAATCACTTCTGTAACGCATAATCCCATAAAGAAGTTAACTGAGCTGGCTGTGTCTTCTTGGGGAAGTTTGGCACTCTGGCCTTAAGAGCCCATGATACCAACTCCAACATAAAGGTCTTTAAACCTCTGCACCAGACTAGGCTGTGCCTTGCTATAGCACCACCCACAATGGGCTGGGCCCTCTCCTGTCAATCACTAAACAAAACAAAACCAAACCAAACCAAACCAAAACAAACCAAAACAAACCAAACCAAAACAAAACAAAACAAAACAAAACAAAACAAAACAAAACCTACAAGCTTGTCCACAGCCCAATCTTTAGTTTTTGTTAAATTGACATAAAACTATACAGAACACACGCATGAAAGCATTAAGTGACTCATTGGGATTTGCTTACAGCTTCAGAGGTTTAGACCGTTATCATCATGACAGGGACCATGGCAGTACATAGGCAGACATGGCACACGGAGCTGAGAGTTCTACATCCTGGTCTGCAAGGAGAGAGAGAGAGAGACACTGGACCTTGCTTGGGCTTTTGAAACCTCAAAGCCCACCCCAAGTGACACACTTCCTCCAACAAGGCCACATCTACTCCAAGGCCACACCTACTTACAAATCTTTTCAAACTGTGCCACTCCCTGGTAACTAAGCAATTAAATATATGAGCCTACTGGCAGAGGTACATTCTTATATGTACATCATCATATATGTACATATTAGAACCATATCAAAAAAATTAAGGCTGTGAGTTTACCAAGCATACCAGATCAATGGACAATGCCACACCCTTACCTGGATCCTCCAAAGTAGTGAGTAATGGCACCACTGAATTGTCATCCGGTCATCCAGAGAGTGTGTTCATGTCGCACAACCCAAAACCTCCCAGTGTCCCGGGGCTTCGGCTCAGCAGGGTCCTTGCTCTTTGATGTGGCCCATTCAAACTGCCACCTATTCATCTCTCAAGACTGGGTCCTGGATCATCACCGGCTTCATTCAGCACAGATCCATTGGCTCCCTTAAAATCTGGTCCATCCACTTTCAGAGACTCCCTAAATCTGTAACCCTCTGTAGACATTTTGTAGCCATTCTCTAACAACAACAACAACAACAACAACAACAACACACACACACACACAGGAGAGAGAGAGAGAGAGAGAGAGAGAGAGAGAGAGAGCTTGTGAATTTATTTGTTATTCAATAAATCTGAACCCAAATCATCCACCTCAAGTCATCTATTCAACCCACACCCAAGAGGTAGAGAAAGGAGCTGCATGCACTGGGAGGAGAGGCCGCAGTACAAGAGCGACGTGAACAAGAACCGAGAGAGTGCGGGCTGCTTTCCTGTCCTCTGTAGACACTATGCATGTGTCGCTATCTTCCAATTACTGTGGTTCATCCTTTCTTCACACATACTGGTACAAACTTATAATCTCATCAGCCAGACATTCAGCTGCAAGAGATCGGTGATGCAATGGAGATTCATTAAACAACCGAATGAGTAATAAAACCAAGTAAGCAGGGCAACCATGTGGGTGTGATTTGGGGTGGGGGTACCTTATTGAGTTCTACTATCTACCTCTCTTCTAACCCTAATTCCACCCCAATCCCTGCCAACGCTCCGACACTAAGTAAGAAAGAAGGAAGGTTAGAGGGGTGAGGGGGCAGTGTAGACTCTTTAGACTGCTTCCCGCTGGTTAGGTGTGTTGAGTTCCTTGGGGCAGGGCAAATGTCCAGCTTTAGGATATCTCCGATTTCTTCTTTTCGTCTATTTGCTCATGACTACTTGACAAACCGTAGCAATAGGAACCAGCAGGGACCAGAAGCAGAGTGGGCAGCAACAGAGGGGCAGCAGCGGAGGGGGCAGCAGTGGAGGGGGCAGCAGCGGAGGGGGCAGCAGTGGAGGGGGCAGCAGCGGAGGGGGCAGCAGTGGAGGGGGCAGCAGCAGAGGGGCAGCAGCGGAGGGGGCAGCAGCGGAGGGGGCAGCAGCAGAGGGGACAGCAGCAGGGGGGCAGCAGCAGAGGGGGCAGCAGTGGAGGAGGCAGCAGTGGAGGGGGCAGCAGCGGAGGGGGCAGCAGTGGAGGGGGCGGCAGCAGATGGGGCAGCAGCAGAGGGGGCAGCAGTGGAGGGGACAGGAGTGGAGGGGGCAGCAGAGGAGCAAGGGCAGCCACCGCAGTCTGTCTCAGGGCTCTTGCATTTATACCCTCTAGAGTCCCCAGAATTCCAAATATAAACTATCTGCAGCTAGCAAAAAAATCATGTTACTAGACATAAGACAATCATAGTCAGCTGCTGTGGACAATCTGAATCAGCCCCATATTCCACACATGGGATTAAAATGAAAATATATCCTCATAACACAACTGAGTATATAAAAAACCAAAAAGCAAAATTCTCAGTACATAACAGAAAGACAAGGGAGTCAATAGTCTGCTGTCTTGGGATTTCTAGTGCTGTGATAAAATACCACGGCCAAAAGCAATGTGGAGAGTAAAGAGATTATTTCCTCTTCCATTTCAGGGTCGCAGCTCATCACTGAGGGAACTCAGGGCAAGCGCTCGAGCAGGGCGGGAACCTGGAGTCAGGAACTGAGGATGCACAGACCACGGAGGAGTCCTGCTTTGCTCCTCAAGGCTTGCTCAGTTTGTTTTCTTACGGCATCCTGGACTGCCAGGCTAGGAATGGTACGGTAACCCACAGTGGTCCAGGCCCTCATACATTATCATCAAACAAGAAAATGCCCTGTGTGGTTGCCCACAGGCCAATCTGGGGGAGACATTTTCTCAACTGAAGTTCCATTTTCCAAAATGACTCTGGTTTGTGTCAAGTTGACAGAAAACTAGGCGGCACACTGTCCAATGTGGTGCTGTCATTCTTAAGATGTTTCCATGGGCAGATACAAATCACCTCTGCACTTTTTAAAGTCACTAAAACTGGCTCTGTGTAATGGGCATTTGAGCAGCATATTGTCTCTAGTCCTTTGATAGAAAGGCAAAGCTGAAAGGAGTTTTTCTATACATAAAATTTGCACTCGTGAAGAGAATCTTTAGCAGAAATCCCTAGAGTGAGAACTACCTGATAAAATTGTTCATTTAAAACATTGATATTTATTGCATTAATGTCTTCCACAAAATAGCAACTACAGTAACCACCCAGTTCACATTTTGTCTACCGGTGGATGTGCTGTTAGCCAGGTTTTCCTCTATGACAAACAAAAGGAAGGAAGACTCTGACTCACAGTGTGAGGGATCTCGTTCCAAGGCCTTCTGGATCTGGTGATCTAGGTGTAAGACACAATGGCAGAGAAAGCAAAGAAGAGGAGAGCAGCTCACACCCTGAGGGTTAGAAATCTGAAACAGGATCGCCTGACCTCTGCTGACCTCAGCTGACCACCTCCTCTTTCTCCTTCTATTGTCTGGGCCCCTAGCCCATGAGATGATGGACGCCATTCCCATCTTATGGTAGGCTTTCCACTCTGTCAGTCTCCTAGGTGATTCAAAAATCCATCAAGTGGATGTTGAAGATGAAGCATTACACAAACCAACTATGTAAGAACTTCTCTCCTTAAAATTAAAATCCTCCACCTCTTAAATCCTAGTTCCTGGTGCTCCCACCCACAAGCAACCACCATTCTTTATGGCTGCAAATTTGATCACAGCAGGCACTTCATGCAAGAAGAGTCTTGCAATACTTGTTGTTCTGTGGCTTCCAATGAATTCTCTCTTCAGGAAATACAGGGGTATTGTAATGAAGAACATTCTAGAACTAGTGGTGTGGTTTGGCACATAAATGTACTTATAAGAGCCTGGAGAGCTGAGTTTGATTCCTGGAAACCAAGTAAAGCTAGCAGGATAAAGGACACTATACAAAGTTGTCTTCTTACCTTCACATGTGTGCTGTGGCACACACATACATGCAGGTCCTCACACACACGCTACCACTGATAACAATAAAACCAAAAAAATTGCCGGGCAGTGGTGGCGCACACCTGTAATCCCAGCACTCTGGGAGGCAAAGGCAGGCGGATTTCTGAGTTTGAGGCCAGCCTGGTCTACCGAGTGAGTTCCAGGACAGCCAGGGCTATACAGAGAAACCCTGTCTTGAAAAAAACCAAATCCAAAAAAAAAAATAATTAATTAAAAAGGAATAATATTAGCACACTAAGTCTCAATTTAAAATATCATGTTTGTTGTTTCTAAAAGTCAGTGGCACAGAATAGCCACTGTATAATGCCATTGCTTAAATATTTGTGTTTTCCATCCCAGGTGCATTCTATATATTTCCATTACATTAAATATACCTGTATATAATGTATAGTTGCTCTTAATGTGATCCTTTATATTTCTAGGGCCTTCTCTGGTCTTTGCTTTTAAGATACAACTGTTGATCCACAAAGAGAATAGGACAATCAGAAAATAAACTCCAACTCAGCAGCTGGCTCTAATGAACATTCCCAATGGCACAGGCAGGAACAGAGAATATGAAGTCAAAATTGCTATCAATATGATTTATCTCTTTGAGAACTCATGACACTGGATAATGTTCTAGGCCATGAAGGAAATGTGTATCTTTCATTTCTAAATTTACAGAGGGAAGAGGTGATGGTAAGGAAGGTCATGATAGAAGCTCAAAGTTAGTCAAGATCACTCCTCCTGGGAACTGTAAAGAGTTGGGTAAACCTGTGGTCGTGTCCACTAAGTCCCTCCACTTTATTAAATGTCATTTATTTCAAGTTCAATAAAAAAACATAAGAAACATTTAACTGTTGAAATAAATATATGTAATATATAATTTTAATCTCAGTTTTAGAATTCATCATGGAGTTCAAATTAATTGCAATGTTAATTTATATACTATTTTAGTTCCTTTTCCATTGGCCTGATATTGAAAATATGTTCACTTACCTACTTAAGCAAGGTAGCTTATGAGTTCTGTGTAGCCAAGAGATAGATTTATTGACTCAATAGTACATAGAATTTGTATTTCAAACAGTACATAGAATTTGCCAGTGCAGGCTGTATTAGTTTTCTCATTGTTCTGACCAAATATCTGAAACATCTCAGAGGAGGAGGGGTTGATCCTGGCTCATAGTCCATCAAGAAGGGCAAGGCATGGTGACAGGCAGTCCATGGTGGCAGGAATGTGCAGTAAGGATATTTTGCCTTCTCATGGCTTGATGAATCAGGATGGAGAAGGTGGTCAGGGTGCCCAGCTTGGCTGTAAGAACCTCCAGGGCTTCCCCAAGTGACCCATTTCCTCCATGGTGGCCCCGTCTCATAAAAAGTCCCACCAATTCCCAAGCAGTGCATCATCCCCTGGAAACTAAGCATTCAAATGCCTGAGCCTGTGAGAGACACTTCCCATTCAAGCCCCAACACAGACCAATCACACAGACTCCAAAAAGAAAGAAGCCAGGCAGGGAGAGAAGTCAGGAGCTGGCAGTGTGTGGCAGCTCCGGCCCGAGCAGTGACTAAAGACCACAGTGGGAGCTCAGGCCTGTGCAGCCCAGGACTCTAGAAAGGCCAACTCGCTCCTCACTTCCAGTTTCCCAGTTACAGTGAGCAGAACAAAGATAAAAGTTGTGAGTACACAATACTAAGTCAAAGGATTCATCCCAAAAGAACTGTGTAGAGACACCAAGCTGAAAGTGCAGGCGCCCTGAGAGGGTCTGGTGCCTTGCGGCTACAAGGATCCACTAATCTAATGCAGACGCTAAGATGAGGGGGAGGGGGCTGACGACTGGGTGCCTTGATTTTAATCAGCAGTGGTTAAAACCTGTGACTCCATAATATGGGTGAGAAGCACAGTTTGGGGAACAGTCTTATGACTCATATTTTCATCATTTCCATTTGATTCACCAAATGTTGCCAAAATTTTCATTAATAGTCCCTTAATAGTATCACTGTGTATTTGTTGTCTGTTGCAACATATTTGGTTAACAATTTTAAATAAAAAATTTAGACAAAAATCTCCCCAATATACTCCTTTAAAAAGATTTTGACAGATTGTTAATGTTTGACTTAAATTATTTTAGTTAATCATTTGCTTAAATGTGAGTACACACAAGCTTAAATGCCAAAAACACATGCTGGAGAAAGGAAAGCAGCTTCAACAAATGGTGCTAGGAAAACTAGTTGGCCACACATAGATGAATGAAATTAAACCAATATCTGTCACAAAAACTAACTCCAAATGGATCAAAGATCTAAACCTGAAACACTGAAACTACCAGAAGAAAACACAGGCAGTGCCCTACAAGATCCAGGTTGTAGGAAACAACTTTCTGATTCGCACTCCATTTGCCCAAGAATTAAAGCCAACAATTGACAAGTGGGACTTCATAAAACTAAAGAGCTTCTATGCAGCTAAAGAAATAGCCACTCAAGTGAAGAGGGAGCCCACAGAATGGGAGAATATCTTTGCCAACTATACATCTGGCAGACGATCAATATCCAGAATATATAAAGACCTCAAAAAACAAAGGGGAAAAAAAGCCAACAACCCATTGAAACAGCGGGCTTGGGATCTCAACAGCGAGTTCTCAAAAGAAGAAATAAAAACGCCCAAAAATATCTCAAAAGTGTTCATCATCCCTAGCAATTAGAAAAATGCAAATCAAAACAGCTTTGAGATTTTATCTTACCCAAGTCTGGATGGTGGTAAAGATCAACAAAACAACCGACAGCAAATGCTGAACTGGGTGCAGAAAAAACAGAACCTTCACTCAGTGTTGGTGAGATTATAAACGAGTGCACACGCTCTGGAAACCAGCGTGAAGAACCCTCAACGTTTTAAAAACCAATCTACCTCATGGTCCAGTCATACCATTTATGGGCATCTGCCCAAAGAACTCAGCATCCTACTCCACAAATACTTAACTGCTTGCTGCGCTGTTGTTCTCTTCACTAGAAAATGGAAACAGCCTACAACTCTCTCAGCTGATGAATATATAATGAACATGTGCATATATGCTATGAAATACTATTCAGCTGTAACAAAGAATGACATTGTGAAATTACAGGTAAATAGATGGACCTAGGAAAGATCAGCTTGAGTGAAGTAACCCAGAAAGACAAATGTCACATGCTCTCTCTCACCAGAGGCTCCCAACTCCAAACCTTCAGATGTGAAAACGGATCCTAAAGTGACTCTGCAGTCACCAGGAAGCTAAAAAGGAAGCGTTGGCGTGATGCAGGGAGCGAGAGAGAGGCAACAGCAGTCATCTGAATTGAGAAATTCAGATTGAGAAAAAAAAGCAGAAACTGTTAAATAGAGAAGGAGGGAGGAGATGAATACAGCGGGAAGGAGAGAAGGCAAGCAACATTAAAAATATCTGCCAAAATACATAAGGAATCACATACTATCAACTATCTACCTAAAATACCTATAATACATGTAAGCCTGTGTCTAGGTATGCAGTTTCATGGGCCATAGAATATCCAACAAAAAAGCCAATAGTAGGTATGAAGAGTCCTCTTTTGAGTTGTTGGCCAGGGCTGTCTAAGAGACTCCCCAAACACTACAGGCCACTGCTGCTGCCCTTCTTTGCTGTGGATTGTCTTGGTGCTGTTTATATTTTGATGCTAATCCTGCCGCCTCTCCCACCCAGGAGTGGATCTCATGGAATCCCACTCAGGAGATTCCATGAGAACCTGCTCCCCATTTTAACTAGTCAAATAAAGACTAGAGCCTGTGATCGGGCGGTGGAAGGGAAAGGTGGGGCTGGAAATTTTAGAGAAGGGAGAGGAAGGAAGAGAGGGACGATGAGACAGGGAGTGGGGTGTGGAGAGAGAAGAAGGTGGAGGAAGGGGAAGTGGAAGATGGAGCAGACCCACTTGGCCTGGAGGAGCCACGGGTAGCTAGGGGACTCATAGTTGGGGAATAGAGAGGTGTAGCGGTGCATCTTCCCAGTCTGGGTGTGCAGCTTATAAATATTATAGCTGAGTTGTGTGTTCTTTGCACAGGCATACTGGGCTTGGAGATTTACCTATACAAATCTGGCTGGTATAAATGTAAAAGTCTCTAGTGTTTCCCTTCCCTGGGGCTAAAGGGAACTGGATAAGACTGGGGTAGCCCCTGGGGTTCAACAGACCAGACATGGGGTGAATGGCCTGTGGGACATGAGTGATAGCTTCAGACATTTTCAGGAAAAAAAAATCGTGTTTGGGCAGCTTAGCAAGCCAGGCTCAGGAGGCAGGGCTGGATGGCCGTTTTCAGCCATCAGGGAAGGAGGGATGGGCGGCCACTGATTCTAGATCCTAGCCGGAGCTAGCGTGGATTTTTAAAATTACATGCAGCAATTCATTACCCTGCAAAGGTGAAAGATAAGCAAGACCTTATTGCTGAAAACACTATGTGCTTTAAACATAGGACTCAGAGCACCTGAGCTGGATCTGACATGAAGCCTCTTCCCTGAGGACAAGGTTTCATGATGCCAGAAGGCGCCGTGCAAGCGTCCAAAGAAGAGAAGCAGCCAATAGTCCTAAGCTATGAGGTTTGTGGACCGCAACAACCAGCACGGCATAATAACCTCAGGAAGCAGTTATAGAAAGCAGACCTTGGTGGTCACCAACATCTCTCAAGTTGGATTTAAGGCCCATTCAACAAGGACAGAGCAAGTTGTAACTTCTGTATGTGCCTACACACATACAACAACAATTAAAGTAAAAGAAACCAGACACTTGAGCAAGACACACACACACACACACACACACACACACACACACTTAAAAACAAAATGGAAACCTCATAAAAGCCAAGTTAAAGGTGTGAAGAGGACAGGGCTGGCAGGAAATGGGTCCACTGGCTTCCCTACCCTGATGGTTCAAGCGCTTTGGTCTCTGCATGGCTCTATTTTGAAGGCTATGGTGGCACATGTGTCAGCATTCCATGACTATGGTCTTAGCCCTCACATCGCTCACACAAGTCACCTACTTTTCTTTTTACCATCCGTCTCAAGTACAATCCAAAACACCCATCGGTGTCATGACACACGTCCTGGTTGGTCTCAAGATAACTAGAATATTTTACTTTTATGTCCTCATTGAGACTAATAATTCTTTCAGATAAAATACAAATATAATCTGCTCCAAGAAATAATGTGGAAACGAAGAGCTGGTAGTATATATATCTACAGCATCAGGTACTCGGGAGTCTGAGGCAGGAGGATTACAAGTTTAAGGCTAGGCTGTGTTCCGTGGAATGACCAGAAAGAAATAAGAAAGGAAGGAAGAAATAAAGGAAGGGAGAGGGAAAAGGAAGGAGGGAGGGTCGGGGAGGGGGCCAAGGGGGATGAAGGGGAAGAGAAAGGAGAGAGGGAGAGAGAGAAAGGAAGAAACTTGAGAGAACCGGGACAGAAGGAATGGAAAGGGCACCGTGAGTCCTTCCCGGGCACCACGGGGTGGCCTGAGCGGGCGGACCCAGCCGTGAGGTGGGCTGAGCACCCTGCCCCGGGAGAACCGCTCTCCAGCCTTGCAGACATACCAGACTAGGAAAGAGGAACCGAGCAGTGCGTGAAAAGAGCAGCTGGTTTATAAAGTATGCTTTTCCCTCCCTTTCAGTGTTTCAAAACTCCTACAGCAACTAATGTTACTTCTTTTGAAAAATGTATAGTTCTAGAGTCTCTAAGCTGAAGCCTGAAAGCCGCCCTCAGTCCCACGCTCCGATCCCACACCCCGGATTCTGGGAAGCAAGTTCCACGAGCAGTTCTCACGCAACCCCTGACCGCGCTCGCCATCACGTGTTGGCCTCTCAAATGTCTTCCCGTATGAATGGCTCCTGCTTGGCAGCTGTTGGGGACCCAGGGACTGGGCACCTCCTGGTATGACGTCACGCGCCACATTTCACGGCCTTATGCACGATGAGACCGTGTGAAATGCCTGGCGGACAGCAGGCCCCTGGCTGATAGCATGCCCTTGAACTGAGGCTGGCCTTCCCAGTCTCAGCATGCTGCACCTCCATCAGGAAGCGAGGCCAGTTATTTCCCGTCAAACTGGAAAAAGACTGTCCTTTAATGTGGCTACTCACTAAGGGATATAGCTTTTCATAATCTTTGGAAAACCAGCTCCCCTCCCTCCCCTGCTTTTAGTATAATATCCCCCTTGTCCCCGAGGAGATCTGGGGGAAAAGGTAGACACGTGGCTATTTGAAGAGAAACAGGCTGTTAGTGTCAGCACTGCATTTTTTTTTCCAACTCTAAAATCTAATTTCCTCGGGACCGCATTTAACAGGTCTACGTTTATGGCCGGAGTTCCTGGCGCCCCACCCACCCTACCTAAGCATCACTTAGGTAATGCTTGGAAAGGACTTTGAAGGAAATGGCCCAGAAGTGCTAAGTAGAATTATATAAGTCGATGGCACGAAGCCAAGGCGGAGATAGACCCTTCTGTCTGAGTGGAGGTCCGGTTTCTTTACTGGGGTTTTACGGAGCTCTTGTGTGTTGGGCCGTAAGTCATTCTTTTAGGAGTGATATGTATGCTGAGTTAAGAAAAGAATAACAGAGTGGTGGCCTGGAATCTGCACACTCAGTCGGATATAGTGAGAAATATTGAAGAAACGATTATACAATGTTTTACAATGAATAACAAAAGGGTGGAAAATGGTAAGTTACGGAAGGGCACTTTGGAGAAAATCCGTTCTGAAGGAGGTGGGTCTGGAGAGTTGTAAGGCTCTTTGCCCTTAGGGGAAGCTCTAACACAGAACAGGCCTCCACGTAGTCATCTGCCCATCGAGTGGTCCTTCCCTTAGATAAACTTTAACCAGTCTCTCCAGGGCACCCAGGCTCGCTGGGGGGAGAAGCAAGACAACTTCCTCTGGAAAGTCACAGCACGACCCCCTCAGGAGGTGATGTGGGTGGATGTGGCCAGGAGAGGGGGAGGGAAGAATGTCTCAGCCACGGAGAGCAAAAGCGAAGCCTATATGTGGTGTGTGTGTGTGTGTGTGTGTGTGTGTGTGTGTGTGTGTCTTTATATGTGTTTATGTGTGTGTATGTGTGTGCATATGTGTGTGTGCATATGTGTGTGTGTGTGTGTGTGTGTGTGTGTGTGTGAGAGAGAGAGAGAGAGAGAGAGAGAGAGAGAGAGAGAGAGAGAGAGATGAGCTCTACATCAATAAAAGGAGAAGACAAACTGTCACGCTAGGAACTGCGGTAAGCATGGACCGGTCCCAGTGGTCGGTCCAGTGGCATCTATCTTCCAGCATGCTTTTGGTGTCTCCTCAGTCTTCCACGCCCCTCTCATTTGGCGCCATGTTCCATACCTCACCTCTAGGATCAGAAGAAGTCAGCACAGAAGGAAGCATGGGGCTCTCAGGAAAGCCTTCCTGAGCTCCACTTCTGAATCCCGTCAGTACTAGCCACGACCCGTGTACAACGGGAGGGCAAACGATTCCGTCTCAGCGGGCTACCATGCTCGGTGGAACAATGCAGGAGTGGAGCTCGGCCCAGGGCCTCGAACGCTGGTACGTCCTGAAGAAGTAAAAGCCATTCACACCGCCAGGTGAGCTTGTTCCAGTGAAAAGGCAGGTGGTCCAGAGTTTCATTTTTAAAAAAGAGCCAGTGCTTCCAGGTGTTCTGTGCTTTCTGTGTCTTCTGCAAGACAAAACTACCTCTGCAGCATCTCTTTTGATGATACCACCATCACCAGCAAAGTCCTCATCCATGGCATATGGATGGAAAAGGCTGAATTATTACTGTTGTGAGAAAGTGGAAATTAAAATTAGTTAGAAAGGAAAACATAGGACACAAGCTTTGGGAAGACACAAATATTACCACACAGGGTGGGTGGGATTCTTAGGACATCTGCCCACAGTGTTTTCCCTCAAAGGACCAGAGTAACTCTTGGCCTGCTCTGGCACCTTTTCCCGACCTCTTATCACTCCTCACAAATGGGAAATTCAGATGAAAAGACAGGGATTCACGACAATGAGGTCCAAGGAAGCAAAGCAAGCCGTGGCCTACGAGGCATGCGTGGACCCGCTTAGATAATGCTCTCGCTTCCACCAGCACCCTTGAATCACTGACTGTACATAGACAAGTGTACATAGACAAGTAAACAGTTTAAAGCTGTAGCAATTATTAACGCATGTTCACGAAATGAAGAACAGCAACACTGCATAAGGTGCTCAGGGGCGAGAGCCATTCTCCTGGGCAGACAATGCACTCCCCGAGCACAAAGCCTTTGTTTGAAACAAAGTAACTATAACTGAAGTAACAGGGTGTGGAGAGGGAGATACACTGTAATTAGACCAGAGGGTAAAGTAAGTTTGGAAACACAAGATCTGATCCACACTGCCCGTCCAGGCCCTCACATGGTTGCCACATCTGTGAGCTCTCCTGTCCAGTTTGACCCACAACACTCACCTCACATTGTCCAGCTACAAGACTCCTCCACGCCCAGGTGAGGGATGCATGCTCAAGACTCCTTCATGCCAGGTGAGAGACACACGATCAAGCTCTTGTGGGATGTCAGCCTCCGGAGTCCCTCACTGCCCACATCCCCATCCAGGCCCAGCTAGGGGAAGCACCCATTTTCACCCTTTCTGGGTCTGATCCAGACTTCAACCCAATGAATGTTCTCCATTCATATTACTCTTCCAGACCCAGCTAGGAGCCACGCATGTGAACTCTCTTCCCAGGCCTCCAATGGATTCGTATCTGTGGCTCTATGGCTGACTCCAGCCCATGTCCCCAGATGTGTGCTGACCTCCAGGCCCATGCCCAGCCTGGAGTCACATTCACTCATATGCTTTTTCAGAGAGTTGGTCTAGTCCCCTGCCCTGTGCTGCCTCTTTATACCCATGCACAGCTGATAGCTACAGTAGGTGACTTTCTTGGACTTCAAGTAATGTCACACTGCTCGAAGACCAATATGTCACACAGGTCACCCGAGAATTGGAATCGCCCGTTCTCCCTAATCAATAACCAACACTAACTATCTGAAGGACTGGCCTGCTCATTCTCGTAATGTGACCTGAAACCAATCAAGTTCAGACAAGAACAAAGGCAGGACCGAGCCTCCATTCCACACAGGCAGGCTAGAATCTCACATCACACACACAAGGGCACATGCAGAACCCAGCACTTTTGGAAGCTGAAAAACATTGATTCAATTTCTTCTGGCATTTTAAGTTTCCATTGAAAAGATAAACGGTTATTTTTCTTGGTTTTCCATTATATATTACTTGTTCTTTTTCTCTTGAAATGTTTAATATTCTTTCTTTCTTCTGTATATTTTAGACTTAAAGTATTATGTTTTCTGTTGAGGTCTTTGACCCATTTGGAGTTGAGTTTTGGACAGGGTGAGAGGTGGGTCAATTTTATTATTCTATTTGCAACTATCCCTTCTGACTGGCACCATTTATTGAAGCGTCTGTCTCTTTTCTAACATATATTATTGGTCTCTGCCAAAAATCAGGTGACTGTAGAAGAGTGGGTTTATGTGTGGGACCTCAATTCTATTTCGTTGACCAATGAGTCTGTTTTTATATCAGCACCATGATGGTTTTATTACTACAGCTCTGCAGTATAACTCTAAGCTACCTCAAATAAGATGACAATTTTTGTAGCCGACACCACAGGCTGATAAAAGTCCTAGTGTCAGGAATGGGAAATCCTGGGAAGCATCTTTTGGAGTTGTTAGCCAGGGAAATACCAGAGACCTACAGACTATACACACATGCATTTGTCAGTACTTGTGGTTACCCTCCAAAACCTGACCGTAAGTTCCTCAGTCCATGGAGGAATCAAGCTAGTGGTGACCTGGAAACCTCATCCCCCCCCCCCCCCCCGCCATCTTTCTTCATGCTGAAAGGTGCCATGCACTGTACCAGGGAAGGAAGACGATCGTGCAGCCTCCCTAGCAGTGTGCCCTGTGAGCTAACATAAGGACATGCCCACGGGTGCAAGGGTGGCAGGAGCATGGTGGGAGTAGCCAGTCCCTCTGGTTGGATTTACGCCTCACTCCACAAGACGAATCTCATACCTGGGACCGTTATCACACCAAGAACCGAAGGCTAAACACTTCATAGCTCCTAAAAGGGAGAGGACTGAATACTATTCCTTTTGCTAATTGTTCATGATATTAAACCAGTTCCTGATGACTTATTATTACACCCATATATCAATAGATCGCTCAACCCTCCTCTGAAAAGCTTCTTTTAATGCTAGATGTTAATTAGCACAAAGTGCAGAGACTAAGTAAGAGGGTTCAGAATTCTCAGACCTACATGGAACATGTAGTCTGCAAAGCTCTCCACCCCTCCTCCCAAGGCCCAGGGCTCACTGTAGAAGTGGGGCCAGAAAAAGCGTGAGAGCCAGACATGGTGGATGGCAGCAAAAACAAACAAACAAACAAACAAACACCCAAAGTCTCTTACACACAGCAGGGCAACGGTACATATGAACTCACAGTGGTTGCACAGCCCCCTCCAAGCCCAAGCCAGACCAAATCCCAGCATGGAGATGGGAGTTAGGCAAAATATTTCACCATAGAGCAATTGGCAATTGTTAGCTGTGGAGAGAAGGAGGGAAAGATTTTTCACTAAGAATGTAGTCCCTGCTGATTTGACCACACTCCAGTGTAAGATTACACATCTTAGACTATTTGGGCAGCACAAATTTGCCTTGATATTGGTTGGAGGGGTGTGATTCTGGGAAGGTTTAGGGAGAAAGAAGAACTAAGAGCAACAGCATGTTGTATGAAATGAAACTCTCAAATATTTAAGCAGCATGAAAGACATTAATCTAATTGATTTTTATTACTATCTGAACCAAGAGTCAGCCACATTTTCTGGAAAGGATTGTGTAGGAAATAATGTAGACTCCTGACCCACAGGTCTCTGCCACTGTAGTATCAGGTGTGACCACACAAAATAAATGTGTGAGGAGCTATGCCAAGATAAATCTAGAAAGAAAGCCATTATTACTGCTCAGGTAAAAAGGTGGGTTAAAGTTTTGATAGACATATACCAGAAAGAAAGAAAGAAAGAAAGAAAGAAAGAAAGAAAGAAAGAAAGAAAGGAAGGAAGGAAGGAAGGAAGGAAGAAAAAGAAGGAAGGAGAAAAAAAGTACAAATGGCCAAAAAAAACTCAGGAAAAGAACCTCAGCGTTATGAATAACTGGAGTAACACAACTTGAAACCACAGTGAGAAGCTGCCTCGTGCTCACCAAGACTGTTAACAAAAGCACAGAGATCAAAGTGTATCAAAGAAGCCAGACACTGGTGGCACACACCTTTAATCCCATCACTCTGGAGGCAGAGGCAGGTTGGATCTCTGAGTCTGAGCTCAGCCTGGTGTACAGAGTGAGTTCCAGGACAGCCAGGGCTACACAGAGAAACCCTATCCCTACTCCTCTCAAAAATTAGGACAACGATGAATTTTGTTATTCATATAACAAAATAAGGCCAGTCCTCCAAAATAAGGCCACTTGGCCAAATCTAGCTCTCAGGCTATAGTTTTCCAACTCCAGATGTAGCAGTGTGGGGTTCGGGATAGTTCACATGAAAGAGAAAACGCCGACTTTCAACACTGAGTGCACTTCCAGCCTGTGGTGGCCAGTCTCTACGTGCAGTGCTCACAGAGCCTCCTGCAGAAGGAGCCCAGAGGAGTGAAGGAGAAAGGGAAGGTCGACACAAGAAAGCTCAGTTCAAAGCAACAGGCGCTCCACTGCTCTGATTGCAAGCATCCTGGGGTGGTATTCCCAGGGATACCTAAGGGACTGGAACTGCCCATGACCCAGAGGCACACATTCTCTCCAGAGCAGGTTAGCTGGGGCCAGTGGTGAGGTCCAGGAGGTGCTAGGTTCTCTATTGTCTGAATGCTGCCTACTCCCCCGTCCTCTGGGAGAGCAGCCGTCCTCTTGGTGCATGCCTGGCTCCCTCTGAGGACGAGCTAACTGCTTAGAAGTTTCTCCACATCTAATTCTTTAAAGGCGGCACCTGCCCTCAATGGCAGGATATGGTTGGGGAGGAAAGCAGAGGAGGCCATAAGGGCACCGCCACCTTAAGGGGAGGTGTTTCAGGAGCCTTCAGAAACCACGCCCAGATCTAAACCTTCCTCTGAGAAACAAGGCTCAGGTGTGGAGCAGGGGAATTTATAAATCCACTTTCCAACTCGAAACCCTCTCACCTTTGATAGGGTTAAATGTTGAAAGTGAGGGTAGTATTGTTGGCTCTGTGGAAATGGGAAAGGAAGAAAGGGAACAAAGGCGTGGCTCCACCCCCACCCCACCCCCACCCCCGCAAGACTTTCATCTAAAGCAGGTGCATTGTTTGACCCCAAGCCAGTGACAAAGGCGGCCTTGTGTGTCTGCCCTACAGGTCTCTGTCCTGCTGTGAGGGGAGGGAAAGCGGTCAGGGCAGTGTTTTCTGTGCGACTCTCAGGAAGAAAGGGCAATTCACGGGCTGCAGGCAGGGGCATGACCCTAGGTGTGCCTGCAGGCCTGCCTCCGCCAGTGGTCGGATTTCACCACAAGCAGAGACTGGCGGCTCAGCGGAGTGCCCCCCACTCACACACAGCCTCTCTCTGCAGAGAAAAAAACAAGGCAGGATTCCTGTGTCCAGAGCCGGTGGGTGGGGACCACAGCACCCTGCCAGGAGGTCCAGGTTACAGAAAACTGGCCTCAAAGTCTGCCACCTGAGGCACACTGAGGCAAGTGCAGCCGCCAGCCCCATATGGTGGTGGCAGCTGAAGGCTACTGAGGATGTGAATCAGGGCTGGTCTACAGTGGGGCCTTTGGGAGGTTAAAAGACACTTGGCATGCATGGGGGCCTGGGTTCAATCCCAAACATCCAAATAATGATAATAACAAAAAAAAATCGTAATTTCGCATTGCTTGTATGCTCAAATGATAATATTTTTGGTGTCTTCAATTAAAAACTTGATTACTTTTAACTGCTGCTTTTTCACTTTTACAAACTATTAGCTTCTGGAAAGTTTAGACTCTGTCCAGGTTCACACTATGTATACTTCCACCTGCGCCCCGGGCACTTCCACCAGACCGGGCTGGCCTTTTGATAGAAGGTGAAAGACAGCCTAGGCTTGAGGAGAGAATCCTCACAGTTGGGTGTTTGACTGGTCATCAAGCTCGTAGCACCTGCTTCCTGTCAGCCTATCGGGTCCCCCGTGTTCCCCTAATAAAGCCTCTAGAAACCCACAGCGTTTCTAGCACAGAGGACACCTTAACCTGTCCTAGGACAATAACACAGCAGAAGGAAACCGAGTATCCATCTTGCAAGAATGTCCCATGAGCCCTTCACCTTCCTGAGTATTGAACAATTTCATGGAGCGCATGTGAGAACGAAGAGGCCCTCAGAAGAGCCTGTAGCCGCTGCCTATGGAGCTCTGGAAATACATGTGTGGAGGATGGAGCGGGGTCCCACTCTTCTCAGGACACACCTGAGTGTTTGGTGTAATAGCTCTTCTGGTTTCTACTGCAGTTTCCCCAACACCAGGGACATGGACTGGTGTAGAACTTTGGAGGTGTGAGGCCTGTTGTCCTGTTCCATCAAAGGAGTGTTCTCGTCCCATTGTGTGAGGACCAGAGAAGGAAACATATTCTAACGTTCATTTGAAATATGCACAATTAGTGCTGAAAGGTTTTTTAACTAAAAATAAAGGGTCCCAATACCAGGCATGGTACTGTGTGCCTAATCCCAGTGCTTGCGGGTGGGGTGCTAAGGAAAGAGGAGGTGAGTTTGGCTAGCCTAGGCCACATACCCAGACTGTGTTGTCTCAAATAAAAACAAAGTTCCCTGTTGGGGCTGAGTAGGGACAGGTGAGACCCTCCAGCTTTATCACCTAAGCCCGTGTGGTATGGGCGACTCTTCACGCACTGAGACGTCTTCTGAAGGGGGAGGGGCAGCATGCCCATACCACCTGCGCTGAAGCCCAAAGCGCTATAGGGATCATTTCTGCTGCACCTTAACGTGAATAAGAAACCCAAGGGCCAGAGGTGTGAACGGACTGAGTTGTGTCTTGCCCGGGGCCGCCCAACCTGGGGTGAGCTCAATTGTCGAACACAGACTCCACACTTGCCCGACAGAGTCACATATCCACTTTGTCGGAGTCACATATCCACTTAGGTCACAGAAGTCTTGCCCCGAGAAGCTTGTGGTCATGTAAAGAAGACAGAATCCAAAGATCATTCCAGGATGGGCATGAGTCTCTGGGAAGGAAGACAATTCCCTCCCTCTACCTCCAAGCCAGCGCTTACACAACCGCCCAGCTGTGGAGAGAGAACTTTAGCCCATGGTTAAACCGAGTGAGTCTGTGTTTAGTTCTGCTGTACGTGTGGAAGAGCTATTTCATTGGGAGTTATTTTATTGTGTTAACGGGGAGGAGAGGGTTTCACTATGCTGGCTGACCATTGTAGCAGATGGTCAGCATATAATAAATAGGTTGTTCTTGCTTCCTAATGAAAAAGGTTAAATTAGCTTTATTGACCTCTGTGCTTTTTACATATTGAAAGGACTTAACACCTATCTGCAAATTATCCAGTTCCCCCCCCCATCTTCCCCCCACCGCCATGTTAATGGGAGGAGCCAATGGGAGGAGCCGGCTCCACCAGTGCAGAAGGGAATCCAGAGACAGGCTCTTTTTGAACCATACAGGGCCAGGTTTTTCAAATAAAGGTGCCTCTTTCTCTACTCCTGAGCTAGACCCTGTTCTGAGTTCTGCCTCTTCCGATCCCCACCCACCGGCAATCTAAAAGCAGCTTATGTCTGACCAGCTGCTGTACAGCCTTCATCTGATGTCCTGACATGCTTCCCCTACCTTGTGGTGAAGAAAGAAACCCAGAGGCAGTCGATGGAATCTCCTCGTCTCCTGTCTCTGCCTCTCTGTTTCTCTGTCTCTGTCTCTCTGTCTCTGTCTCTCTCTCTGTCTCTCTCTCTGTCTCTCTCTCTCTCTCTCTCTCTCTCTCTCTCTCTCTCTCACACACACACACACACACACACACACACACACACACAGCTTAAGAGTGAACAAAAAGAAGGCTTTGGTGAACGAATGTTTGCCATGGGTGGGAGACGGGGATGCTGAGATCCGTAGTGAAGCTGTTAACTGTCAGCTGGCAGGAATTCTAGTCAGGACAACCTGGGTCTAAAGGAAGAACATTCTAGTAGGAAGAGGACTGGGCGTTCTAGAAATGCTGGCTCAGGAGATTGAATGGGGATAAGGTCTTATGGGACCACCAAAGAACACCTGAAGCCTGTCACTTGTTATCAAACCACGAACAACACACCGAGAGTCAAAGGAAGGAGGAAGCAGGGCCAGTTTCCCTCCAAGACGGAGAGATGAGAAAAGTGAAGATCATTCAAAGCCAACCTGATGGACAAAGTGAGTCCAGGATCGCCAGGGCTATTACACAGAAAAAGACTGTCTCAAAACAAGCAAACAAACAAGCAAGCAAAGAGAAAATAAAGTTTAAATCCAGTGGCCCTTTCCTTTAACAAGCAAAGGCGTGCTTGGGGAACCAAGAGTAGAGTTGGCAGTGAGTGAAAACACAGGCAGTTGGTGAGACTCAGAGCTAAAGACAAAACCACAGCTGGGGTCAGCCTGAGCCTTCAGCAGCTGCCTGGGCTGTGGGATTGTGGTGGGTGGAGACAGGAGGGTGAGGAGTGACAGAGCCCAGCAGTGGGGGGGGGGGGAGAGGGCAGGCAGGGAGGATCACTTTCAGGTAGAAACACAGGTATGCGGTGGAGTTACAATAAACATGTAAGACTTGTGCTCACAGAATTTTTAACCCTGAAGGGGCTTTGAGGATCTCATTGTACAGTGCCCCTCAGCAGTCCTGTCTGAAATGATGGCCGGCGTCATCTGGTGACGGCATCGGATTCTCTAAGGAAGTAAAGAAAAGTGATGTTTCTATTTTATAGTATTGGGAATGGAAATTGGGTTTGGTTTTGCTTTGGGTCGTTTTGGGACAAGATTGGGCTGTGGTGGATCCTGGCTGATGTAAAACACACACACACACACACACACAGACACACACACACACACACACACACACACAGACACACACACACACAGACACACACACACACACACACAGACACACACACACACACACACACACACACACACACACACACACATATATATATATATATATATATATATATATATATATATATATACTATCTAGGCCAGGATAGCCCAAACTTGTGAGACTCCTCCTGCCTCTGGCATCAAAGTGAGCTGGTAGAATGACTATTTTTCATACAAACAGGTTTGAAAAAAATCACTCATCTACTCTACCTTTTAATTCACAAATAATGAGGCTGAGGTCAGGTGAGTGGCCTAAGGACACATGACTACGGGCGAGGAAAGAGGTAGAATTGGTCTCGGCTCACTAAGGGGCTGTTGCTGGTCCCAAGGTTCTTCAGCTCTCCATTCAGGGACTACGCTACCGCTCTGGCTGAGGCTGAGTGATCTCAGTCATCGATCCGTTAGCCATCCCACATCGTCCCAAGTTCCCTGGCTCACCAGCTCAGTACCCAGCTCAGATGTTTGATTTTGTGGTCTCAACCGCTCACCTCTAAGTTGCACCGTTAACTCTAAATCTGTCACATGACTGCTTCTGGGAATCCAATGGTTCCACTGGCGCAACAAGGCACAACTGGGTCCCCTGCCTCTCAGTGGCTAATGCCAGCTGAGCAGGGTCCAAATTACCAAGTGGAAGATGCAAGACCCCTTGCTCTAGCCAGGCCTGTCATCCGCAGCCATGGTTCATCCCCAAACATTGCAGGGCGGATTCCGAAGGCTGGCACGAGATGCTTCCTCTCGATGACGGTGCAGAGTGACGTCATGAAGACTTCGCAGGCAGACAGGGAAATGACTGGGACTGTTCCTGGAACCCGCCTGCCAGAGGGACCTTTCTGCCTTGCTTAGAGTCCCATCATTTTATTTCATGCTTTAGCCAAACTGTAATCCCCATTTTCTAAGAACAGGACCAAGGCTTTTTAAGATACCTAGCTTTTGGAATGGCTATTTCTTCGAATCAAAACTCCCTGGTGCTGAGGGATGTGCTGTAATCTCAGCACTGGGTAGGCAGGGTTAGAGGCATTGGGTTTAAGGCCACTACGAAGCCAGATCCTGTCTCTAAGACCGCAGTGACTGGATGGAGAAATGGGCGAGTGACCACTCATGACCTGCCCCCTCGTTCCCCATGTCTTTGCACTCTTCAAGTATCTTTTAAAGCTTAATTTATTTAACTCCAAAACAGGGAGGGCCAAATGAAGACAAAATCTTCTCTGTAACAAATCTGGTAAATAGTATGAAAAGGATTCTTTATAAAACGAATAAATACACACGAACCAAGAGAAGTGAGAGGCGAGGCAGTGGTGTGCTTTAACAGAGCGTTGGGGGTGTGTAAAGCAGATGTATGGGACCCAACCCAGCAGATCAGGAAAACTAGTACCAGCCGCTGTAGGGCGGCCGAGCTGCTCAGGGCATCTCCCAGGACTAGAGAGCCTGAGAACCAGAGGTCCTCAGCGCCAAGGCAGGCAGGACGGGATGCTGACAACGGGGGGGGGGGGGGCGCGGGGGGCGGGGGGGGCGGGGGGGGTTGCTGAGTGTACACGAGGCAGCTGGGTTCAGGGGTTCAGGACTGTCCCCCTCACCCTCGCGGGAACTTGTGAAGATTGTTCAACACCCCAAACCTGATGGTTTCTACTGGAAAGGTTTTGGTTTGGTTTGGTTTGGTTTGGTTTGGTTTGGTTTGGGTTTTGGTTTTTCGAGACAGGGTTTCTCTGTAAAGCCCTGGCTGTCCTGGAACTCGCTCTGTAGACCAGGCTGGCCTTGAACTCAGAAATCCACCTGCCTCTGCCTCCCAAGTGCTGGGATTACAGGCGTGCGCCACCACTGCCCAGCTTCTACTGGAAAGGTTAAACCTGAAGATGCTGAACAGCTCATGCTGGGGGTGGGGAGGCACTCGGAAGAGAGAGAGACTGTGAGAAACTCACCGCTGACCTCCCACCTCTGATGGTTTGGGATCTACAAAGGCTGACATTAACCTCTACATAGCTCAGGCTGTGGGGTTCTTCTTTGGGGAAATTGACCAGCTCAAGAGAGAAGACTTAAAAATATTAACCTTTGGGGTGGTGGACACGGCAGTTAAGAGTGCCTACTTCTCTTACAGAGGAACCGAATTTGGTTCACAACCAGTAACCCCAGTTCCAGGGGCTCAAACTCATTCTTCTGAACTATTTTCTGGCACCTGCACTTATAATGCACATACCCATACATAGACACATACATGTATACATAATTTAATAAATCAAATCTTAAAACATATATTGAATGGCTCTTGAAACTAGTCAGGATATCTGACTGAACCTTGGTGAGGAAGCCTTCACCCCAAAACCTTGACCCGTCTACACAGAGCTTTTGGACAACCTCGGAAGGACTGGCCAGCCAAGGGCCACGTGATCTTGTTTCTACTGTAACAACAGAGAAACCAGCATCCTGGGAGAGAAGCGGGAAGTAGGTGATGGAGGTGGCGGAGAAATGGAGCCAAATCACAACTTCCAGGCAGGGAAGTTAGCACACAGCATCCGAGATTAGAAAGTGTCAAAGGCAGCACTGGCGCACGTTGAAAAACACACAGCTAGAGGAACAGTCCGAGCAGCACGGGGGCCCTGCCTCTGAGGAGCAGGCCGGTTTTACTTTAACCTATAAAACTCTCAGGCATGCTAGCCTATGTTCATGAGACCGATTTTCTAGTGAGCGAAGTCTGCTTAAATATCCGCTCTTCATCAAGGTTTCTGTCTCCCGGGCAAGCCCATAGCTCTTCTGGGTGGTGTTTGCACTGGATCGTGTTCACAGACATTTGCTGAAATGCTCTACAGCTCACACAGTGGCAGGGAGGCACTCGCCCCATAGCTGTTGGCCACAGCTTGCCTGCCAAGCTCAGTTCAGCCCTAAAACTTTTAAAAATCTACTTTATTTATTATTGCTATCGTTGCCATTGTTACTATTATTATTTTTGTTTTTTGTTTTGTTTTTGTTTTTACTTATTCAGTTTACATCTTGTTCACTGCCCCCCTCCCACTACCCTCCCCCCATCTCCCCTTCCCTTCTCCTCTGAGCAGGTTGGGGCTCCCTGGGTACCCACCCCCAACGCGGGCACATCAAGTCTCTGTGATCAGCCCTGAAATCTTAATTTGGTGCTGGTGCCCCACATCCATCACACAATCTGAAGGGAGAAGAAATTATGTTACAGCCAACCCAGAAGGCAAATGTTCTCCCTGTCCTCCCAGTATTATTGTTTGATTTAATTTCACTGTTATAGCTCCAATAGCACTGTAATGGGTTTCCCAAGAGCAGACTGCACCAGGGAAGAGGAAGGGATGAAGGGTGACTGTGGCACAGAGGGAGCAAGCCCTCCTCTTGTGCCGATCTGAAGGGGGAGCACCCGCAGCCGCAGTGGGGAGCCCTGGCTGCTGTGTGTCCTCAGGACGAGGACCTTGTGCAGCCAGGTGCACAGCTAGTTACTTCCAGAAACTCCGCGTCCCGCTTGGCAGGGACTTGAGCGCTTCTCCCCAGAGGGTGTAGTTTTTCTCCTCTAATTACTAATGGAATGTGCTCTCCCGAGCGGGTGTGTGTGTGTGTGTGTGTGTGTGTGTGTGCAGTCTTTTCTTAGGCTGCGGCTTCATTTCCATCTGTGGCACTGAATTTTTCACCCCACCCCATTTAGAGAGCTGCCTTATGTTGATTCCTAACCTTTATTTATTTATTTTTTTTAACTTCTGATTTCTCTAAATCTCCCGAAAACACAAATTGGTGTATTAAAAGAACTTACTCTCATGGTAGTGGAATGCAGTACGCTATTTGACACTGCAAAATAGGGCTGAATTGATCATGTGTCTCGGAGTTTTTTGCTAACAGATTTTTTGAGTCAGCTGCCCTTTGCTCTGTCTGTCTGCTCTCTCATTTCTTTAACCCCTTGCTTTCTGGGCTTACTATGCTGACCCCTCTACATCTCCCCTCTGATTTCATCTCTCTTGCCTACTCCACATTTTTCTACCATTAATCTTTTTTTTTTCCTGGAAATTTCCTTTTAAGATTTTTCTTGACAATGTCTTTTCTTGGTTGGCTCCCTTCCTGTCCCTGTGTGTGCCGCCTCCAATCTGGGCTCTTCATCACATGCTTGCTTGCTAACTACCAAACATAGTGCTTCCTCTCTCTCCCCTTCATGCCTGCCGCCTCGGTGGCCTGGCATGGCTCATGTGGACTGTCTTTGGTCGAGCATTGATTTCACCCAGCTTCACATACTGAAGGCTTAATGGCCTGCTCCAAATGAGGTCATTGCCTGTCCTTAATTTTCATTTTCTATAGATTCATATTCTTAATCTTTTTGTGTGTGTTTGTATAGTATACGTGTATGTGTGTATGTATATAAATGTATATATATATGTATGTATGTATGTATATATGTATGTATGTATGTATGTATGTGTATGTGTATTTGTCTGTATACACAAGGCTAGCTGGCTTATCTCTGACTCCTATCTCTTACCATAGAAGAATTAGAATTACAGATGCAAGATTTACACCTGGCTTTATGTGAGTTCTAGGCATTCAAACTCGATTCTTAATGCTTTACCATTGAGCCAACCTCAAACTCACTATTTTTATACAGGGCAATGGAATTCTTTAAGGGCTAAGGCATACACATAAAACTGCATTTGCTCTTCTTGGCCTCTAAGCCCAGGAAACTGTAAGGTTCTTCTACCTCTACATCATGGTTTGTCCTGAATTCTCCTCTTCTACACTTCAATACCACCGGCTCTTCAGGATCGTGGCTCCCAGCCTCCCCCTAGCCCTCCCATTACCCGCCACAATGATCTTCCTTAAGGGTTAGCCCGGATTGAGACACAGTCCTTGTTGAAGAGCCTTCAGATGTTCCCACTGTGCAGCAATGTAGGAGCGTACAACTAAGATTTACAGACGAGCACACTTGGCCTTCCAGCCTGGTCCTCCGCACTCTGCACCTCATGCTGTGCTGAACTCACATGTATTCCTTTGTTAAACTCATGGAATCTCCTCCCCCCCCCTTCACCTAAATATCCGTCCTGGTTACTTCAGCCTCGGGGGCTCTCGTGCATCTACTTAGTACATCTTATCCCTCACAGACTTTGCCTGATCCCAACAGACCACACGCCTATTGTTTGTCCACCATCTTTCCTCTTCTGCCTTCTAGTGTTGCTTGCATGCTACCTAACTATACCGGCTGGGATTGTGTGTCAACTTGACATGAGCTGGAGTTATCACAGAGAAAGGAGTTTCAGTTGAAGAGATGCCTCCATGAGATCCAGCTGTAAGGCATTTTCTCAATTAGTGATCAAGGGTGGGAGGGCCCAATGTGGGTGGTGCCATCCCTGGGCTGGTAGTCCTGTTTTCTATAAGAAAGCAAGCTAAGCAAGCCAGTAAATAACATCCCTCCATGGCCTCTGCATCAGCCCCTGCTTCCTGGCCTGCTTGAGTTTCAGTCCTGACTTCCTTTGGTGATCAACAGCAATGTGGAAAGTGTAAGTTGGATAAACCCTTTTCTCCCCAACTTGCTTCTTGGTCATGATGTTTGTGCAGGAATGAAAAGACACTCACCTTTCTCCAGATCACCAGAAATGTGTCATTAGAAAGGGGGGAGGGGTGATTCTTGGTCTAGCTGTGGAACCTCGCGAATGTCTACAACTCTTTTCAGCCTGATATCCTCATTTACAAGGGGCAGATGAATGTGATGATTTTAGAATCTAGAAGCAGATCCAAATGTGAGCCTCAGCACTAGCATTAAGGATGACTTCAGTGGTTTTATCTGTAAAATAAGGATGTGATGAGGACCGACCAGCTACTTTAACAAAACATAACGGAAGCACCCCAGCACACTGCCTGGTACACAATGAATCCTTACTAAGTGATGTTCCTCTCTAGCTTATTATTTGTTCCTTCACGAGACTGTTGTGACTAATTTGTACTAAGACAAATAATTCCCCAGCATCAAAGCTCCATAAACACATTGTGATCAGTCCTGGAAAAGTCATTCAGAATACAGCTGAGAGCCAGATCCCTGGACTGGCTGCGGATCCCCAGTCCTGATGCGGAATGAAGACACACATGTGATTGTGTGTCTCTAAATCTTCCAAGGAACCAGGATACAACAGAAAGAGAAAGGCCTTGGATTTCAGAGAGGGCTGGCCTTGACCTCCAGGAAGCCAGATTCTCTGTGGTAATGTGCAGCTGGCTAACCATGGCGGCCATCACATTATATGATTGTAAAGGCTTTAGTACTGAATTTGTCATAGAAGGCCGCTCAGTCAAAACTCCATTCTTCTCTCTTATTTCCTCACCTCCCTCCAAAGTGCTTCATGGATAATACCCACCTAGTAAGTTTGGGGTCAAGCTCACTGAAACTCAGCAATTCTCTTTTTTTCTTTTCTTTCTTTTTTTTTTCTTTTTTCTTTTTTTGGTTTTTCGAGACAGGTTTCTCTGTGTAGCTCCGGCTGTCCTGGAACTCACTCTGTAGACCAGGCTGGCCTCGAACTCAGAAATCTGCCTGCCTCTGCCTCCCAAGTGCTGGGATTACAGGCGTGCGCCACCACCGCCCGGCTAGCAATTCTCAAAGTTCATGTCTAAACGCTCTTTATTTGTTGCAGGTGGGCCAGTGACTCACAGGGATGGCAGAGTGAGCTTTGCAGAATCCAGAGTAATCCCTCCAGAGATAGAAAGCAAACAAAACAAAACAACAACAACCCTTTGAAAACTCAGGCTCTACAGGGAAGCTTTCTTTAGAGAGCCGGCTATAAATGGATCCTGGCATCAGAGGGTCATCCACTTGGCTGCGTTCTAAGAATCTCCCATGTGAGAACTCGTCTAACTCTCAATCCACCCCATTCCCATTCCCTGTCATTATGAAAATAAGACCGGGGTTGCCAAGCGGCCTGTCAGATTAGAATCTTGGCTTTAGAGATCACTCGTATAACCATCATAAAAGGATACCTTCCATGTCATATGTGAGAAAGCAGTCAGTATCCACATCTGAACCACCAATGAGTTGATTAATAAGTGCCGATACCCAAGAGCCACCATAGCCTACTTAGTACGAAGAGGGTGGCAGTAGAGCGTGAGGCATCCAGAAGGTCTGACACTTCCACAGGTGGCCTTAACAACAACCATCACGACTCTGAAGCCTGGGTCAACCCAGCGCATACCCACAGCCCCTCCCATGCCCAATTAGGAAACTAGCATGTGCTTGGTAAAAGGCCACGCTGGACAAGCACTCTTTCGGTGACTCCGCCTCACAGTCGCACTTGTTCTAGGCAGGAAGGCCACGCCAGGTTCTTGTCGCAGCCCAACCCTTGACTGACTCCAGACGCTGAGGCGAGATGCTAAGTAGAGCTGCCAGCTCACAGCTGCCCCAGACTGTCTGCCCAGCTTGACGGCTCTGCGTGTTTGTCTGTTGCTTGGGTTTTTCTTTCTGTTATCGGGTCGGGAGAAACACTGGAAAGGGTGCCCATTTCTATAGTGTCGATGCTACAGTGGCCACCACGAGGCCACGTTAAAGCCAACTGCCATTAGCCCCTCCTTCCTCTCCTCTTTGTTCATTCCATCTGCTTGCCCAGTGCACAAGGGAAAAAAAAAAGACCTGAATGGCCCTCCAGAGCTACACTCCATTTTAAAGCCAGTGAAGGATGTGTTTGCCATCGCACAGGACAAGTAGACATTATAAAGTGCCCGAGTAATTAAACAAATGGTATTTGCAAACATCTGCCACCCAGCACTGTTGCCTGTGTTCAAACAAAGCCTCACAGTGTCTTTGGCAGGGCAGCGTGAGTAGGGTTGGGTGCCGCTGCTGAATGAACTCTCCCGATGACTGTTCTGTGGCCTGAGGGAATTAATTCAAATCCACATGGGGAATTTAATTCCCAAAGCAAGCGGCAGTTAGTTCCTGAGAAGAGACCAATGGGGACTCGGAGTGAGGCAGTAACTGTAATTCCTAAGGGCCCCATTAACCTCTACTAAACCGGATTCACCGCGATTCATGGCCGAACTGCAGAATCCCCAAGAGATTCCAAGGGGACTCCCCCCGGGAGACCCCAAAGTCAGAAATTCTCAGTTGCCTCAATTTCCCCAACATGGGATCTGGAAAAAAAAACATGCTACCAGTGGTTAAAGCGCAGGCCACTCTAACCTGGGTGACGATCTTCAGTCCCCTGAAACTGTGATAACAGGGGTTAAGGGTGTTCTGAGGAGCAGAAGAGCTCATGTATTTAATGATGATGCTGGGCACACGAGTACCGGTTTCCTGTGAGCTCCTGGGAACATGGCTTTATGGTTCCTATTGTGAAAACTAGACTTTCTTTATGGCCCCAGAATTGCGGCAAACACATAAAATGATGGCACGGGATGCAGGCTGGCTGGGAGGTGCTGGTTCGCTGGTTCGGCCTCCAGCGCTTGCCACTGAACCACAGATGTGGCAAGGGCGTGCCCTTTCCCCCTCCGCGTGAACGTGAACGCTCCACAAATGAGGCTCAGCAAATACCTTCTTCCGCCCCTGGGCAAATTCCTGGTTTCTTTTTCTCAAACTAAGAGAGGGAGTCCTGAGGGGAATTCCAGCTACCTTTGGACTTTCCAGCATAACCCCCCTAATTAAGCAAGAAATTAATGGACACTTCCTTCCCGGGCTGGTGAGCATAAGGTCAGATGCGTTCCTCCCACTCAGAAAGTCAACGGGCAAGAGGTGTTGGATCTGAGGACAAGGGAGTCAACAAGCCCCGTCATTTCTGTTGTTTCCCTGAGAGGGCACAAGGATTTTCCATGGTTTGGTGGGTAACAAAGGCTGTAGCAGCTTCCTATCACCGTAGCAAATGTTTGGGTTTTCTTAAAAGTGGCCATGTAGATTTAGTATTATTAAAGCATTATGATTAAAGACATCAAGTGGCCACTTTAGAAAGAGAAGGCTCATCTCAGCTGACTTCAAGGGTCTGTTTCATGATGGGCTGGCCCTGTGGCCTTGTGGGAGGCAGCACTTCAGAGAGGAAGATGGGGACAGGGCAAGACTACGACTGTGTAGTCAGGAAGCCGAAGAGGAAGAGCCTGGAGGGCCCTGACCCCTCCCAAACGTGTGTCCCTGCAACCTGAAGAGTCCCGCTAAAGCGCACTTCCTAACGGCACCTCTTGGAGACCAAACCTTTGACTCATAGGCCTTTAGGGCAGTGGTTCTCAACCGGTCGAGGTTCTCACCATGGTCGAGGCCCATGCGTACCAGATATTTACAATACAGTTCATAAGAGTAGCAAAATTATAGTTATGACGTAGCAACAAAAATAATTTTATGGTGTGTGTGGGGGGGGGGGGAGTGTGTGTCACCACAGCATGAGGAACTGTATTGAAGGTTTGCGGCATGCGGGAGGCTGAGAACCACTCCTCTCAGTATGTAGAGGAAATCATGCAAACATGATAAACCGAGAAAGGAGAACTGGATGCAAGCTCTAGAGATAGGATCTTTAGTGCCTCAATTTCAAAGTTCACCTTGTGAATTGCCTGCAGAGTCGATGCACACTTGAAACCCGGAACCCATTCGAAGGGAAAGAAGAAAAAAGAAGCCCAGAGGAAATGAACAGAGAGCTTCCGTAAGCTGGGACGGAGCATCAGGCTGCATCCTTCTCTCACTTGCTCCATATGATGTAAAATGGTGGTGGTGGTGGGGGGGGAGAGGGGTTGGTTGGTTGGTTTAGTTTTGGTGTTTGTTTTTCAGACTTTTTTCTTGGCCTGAATGTAAAAGAATATCTGTTAAACTTGTCCCCATCTAGCATGAAATGAGTGAGGATCAAACTATATATTTATTTATTAGTAATTAGCACAATTCCTGGGGGATTACCCCCAATCTGAATCTCTAAATGCCAGGCAGGCAGGCTACTGGCTCACCTGCGCTCCTCAAATACTTGCTGTCTGAAACTCTCTGGGTTACTTCAGCTCCAGCAGTCTGGAATCCAGTGGAGGATAGCGCTCATGCCGCTGACCCTTCAGGACTCATGGACTGTGGGTTAATAACGGTGGCCCACATCCAGCCAGGGCTAGGGCCTCTGGGTGAGGTGGATGCCGGGAGTTTGACAGTGCACACCCCACGCTGCCACCGGGTGGGTGTTGGGCTGTGAGAAGCCGCATGACCCCGCTCCAGGGGTGGGAAAGGGCAGTCTGGCTTCCCTGGGGAACAGGCAAGGTGGATCGTGGGTCCCTAGGCTATGCGCAGAAGCCAGGGAAGACGAGTTCTCCACAGAAGAGCTGAGAACGGGGCGGGGGGGCCTGTGGGGTTGGATCTAGCCGGGGGCTGAAGGGGAAAAAAGGAAAGGAGAGCTCCAGCTGGTTCCCGCAGGGGTGAGAGTCCTTGGCTTACGCAGTCAGCTGCCTGGCTTGGCAGAGACCTTGTCTGGGCGCAGAGAGGTTTCCTGTCAGAGACTAGATGTGGCTCTTCAGAGGAGAAGCTGTTCCACTGCTCCAGATCCCGATGAGGTGAGGCAGCCCATGGTTTTAAAACGTTTATTGTTGGTGGAGAGTGATGGGTGAAAAGTAGAGGCCGGGCATGGCCACGTGGAGAGGGGGGGGGGAGGGGAAAGAGCCCAAGACAGCAAGAGAGAAGCAAGCGGGAGGCAGAAGGAAGAGCAAGCGAGATAGGAGGAGGCAAGCAGCCCCTTTTATAGTGGGCCAGGCCTACCTGGCTGTTGCCAGGAAACTGTAGGGAGTAGCATACCTGGCTGTTGCCAGGTAACAGTGGGGGTGGAGTTCAGACAGAATACCAGGAGTTTGGGGGCATTGCCCTATGTGACTGATGGCCACAGAATTATGAAGCTGGGGTCTGGCGTCAGGAGTCTAGTGTGTGAGAGCATGGCAAACGGCCTTTCGTCCCTTCCAGAATTCTCTGGAAGAATTATCTGGGTCTCCGGGGTTTAAATCTAGCTCGACCAAAAAAACAGGCTGCCTTTCACGGTCCCACAATGGAGACCTCCTGTTCTCCCCCCACCCCCTGCTCTGTGTCCCTGCACTCCTTCCTCTCCTCCTACCTGCAACCCCCAGCCTGGTAACTCCAACTCCACAGCTCTCTATTCCCCTCCGTACCTGGCTGTGGACAGTTTTATTTAGCCAGTAGTTTTACATTGGCGAGCAAGGCTTACATAGCATCCATCAGGATCTGCTCATCAGGGCCAACCGGATCCTGGGAGCCAAGGTTTACCATGTAAACAGAAGCAACACAAGACCAACTGCCTACGCCTGAGAGGCTCCATTTCACAACAGAGGTCTGACTCATTTTGAAGGTTGAAGGGTGCCCCTGAGTGGGCTTAAATGGCTTCCTCTGTCCAGAACCGCCCTCACAGCATAGACAGGTAAATGGCATTAATGGCAGCAGACAGGATGGCATATTATAAATGGATTGGGGGTAAATTTGGACTACTGGGGTACATGGTCACATTACATCCACATAACGAAAACAGGCCGAAGAACTTACTGGACACACAAGACAGAGAAGAGAGACAGAGAAAGGCCAGGCAGAGAACGGGGCTTAACTCCTTCACCTGGACATAACGAAGTGGGCACCTAGCCCTGAGACAGCCCCACAGATCTGCCATCTGACACCCAGAGACTGACAGGCAGGGCCTGCCTGCTGGCTTGCTCTGTGCCGCTGAGGAAGCCTAGTCAACTGCTGCCCACCTGCCAGCCTGGTCCCCACGCGGACCTGGAACTGCTGTGCATCTGCCCTTCCTCTGGGCCCACCTTGCCCTCTCACCTCTGCAGCTGGACTCGCTCTGCTCCCGAGGCTCTTAGACTTCAGCTTTGCCTTTAATTTGTCATCTGTATCACACAGACCCTAGTCACATTTCTAGCTGCCTGCTTCCAAGACTTCTCAAAACTCCTTGTCCTTTTATCCCTTTGCAGTCACTGTGCAGCCTACACAGGCACAGGCACAGGCCTAAGCCTAGACACAGACACAGACACAGGCACAGACACAGGCACAGGCACAGGCACAGGCCTAAGCCTAGACACAGACACAGGCACAGACACAGACTAAGACACAGGCACAGACACAGACACAGACACAGGCCTAAGCTTAGACACAGACACAGACTAAGGCACAGGCACAGGCACAGGCACAGGCACAGGCACAGGCACAGGCCTAAGCCTAGACACAGACACAGACACAGGCACAGACACAGACTAAGACACAGGCACAGGCACAGACACAGGCACAGGCACAGGCACAGACACAGGCACAGGCACAGACTAAGATACAGGCACAGACTAAGACACAGACACAGACACAGGCCTATGCCTAGACACTGGCACAGACACAGGCACATACATAGGCACAGACACAGACAAAGGCACAGGCACAGGCACAAACACAGGCACAGACTAAGACACACACAGACACAGGCCTATGCCTAGACACAGGCACAGACACAGGCACATACATAGGCACAAACACAGACTAAGGCACAGGCACAGGCTAAGACACACACAGACACAGGCCTATGCCTAGACACAGAAACATGCACAGGCACAGGCACAGGTCTATGCCTAGACATAGACAGATTTATGTATTGTGTATGCTGTTTAATAAGAGCATTAGTGATTAAGACTGGAATCAAAGAACTTGTGCTGGCCCTGACTAGTGTTTCCGTGGTAGAACCAAATTGCAACCATTCAAAATACCTTACCTTGTGAACTTGTTATTCAGTAAATTTTGACATCATGGAAAGACAAACCCAAACATGTCTTTCTATGTTTCTGACATAGCACACTCACAAGCATAAAATGACACCACATTTTAAAAACGTGATATTGTAGGTAAAATATTTGAAGACATAATGACCAAAAGTCTCCAAATCTAGAGAGAATAACCCCGCAGACTTAGCTCTTAGCAGGGCAAACCCAGAGAAACTCGTGGAATCTCCCCATACTGAAACTGCTAAAACCTGGAGGGGGAAAAATGTCATTTTTAAAATAGTGAAAAGGTACATAGTGAGTAAAAGAAAAGAAGGAAAAGATAGGACAGACTTTGTACCAGAAAATAAGTGCACCAGAGAACAGCGGAGTGGAAGGGGCTGAGCACAGGGAGGACAATCCACCAGGCCAGAATTCTATGCTCTGCAGAAAACTCGTCAGAAACAAAGGTGACCGGAAACCTTTTCATACAGACAGAGGCCTCAGGAATTATCAGCAGCAGCCACGGGAGACACAAAATTGTAAAAGGAAGTTCTGACAGAAGGAAAAAAAGACGCCCACATGGCAAAAGATCCAGGAGGGGGGAAAAGGGAGAGAGAGAAATTACCAGAAATGGTAAGTGTGGGCAAGCCTAAAAGATGCGTTTCCTACTTCCTAGAGAGTTGACTAGTGAAAGCCTTCAAGCAAGTAGAGCTAGGTTTACACCGTGAGCGTCAGGGGAACACAGGGCACCAGCGCACGAACAGGAGGGAAGGAGGTCAGACTCCAGGAGGGCAGCACGGCACACAACGTGGCACTCGGGAGGGCAGATTGCGGTCCTAAGCAATACCCAGGGCAGGGGTTAAAGGGAGGTGAACAAATGCTCCGACCCCACCCAGAGTGGGGAAAGGGATGAGCAAGAGATGGGATTCTGTAGTTTGAATGTCTGTGACTGCCCAAATCCATACTCACACTTAATCTTCAACACTATGGTGTAAAGATGCAGGGCCTTTAACATGATCAGGCCAGGAGGATCTATCTATGCAAGGGTTTGGGAGAGGGAATCCAGGGGCTCCTGTTTTCTGTCATGGGAGGACATATTACTCGCCATCTGGATGTGAGGGTCTAGCCAGAAAGCCCTCAACAGACACCAAAACAACCACCACCGCTCATCTCCAGGACTTATTCTAAGTTGCCTGGACTGTGTGTTCTAGCAATGAAAACTGGTGTAAGATATGTGAGGAACTGTAAACAATTAGGAACAAACACAGTCATCCTGACAATTACATTAAACGTGAGTGTTGCAAGTCAGCAATTCCAAAACCCCTGTCCACAGCCCCAGATGCAAATCACAGATGACATCAGCATGTACCACGACACAGTCCTACTTACCTCCAGGAGACTGGAAATAGCAGGAAGTTCATTTCTTTTGAGAAAATCCTTCCCAACCCGTAAAAATGATAGGCAGCACTGTTTCAGAGTATGCATACCTGTTACGATTCCTGTCTCTGTTAATTATTTTTCTTAGTAAAAAACTCATTTTTTTTATGAAGATGCCACACCAGCTATTGATTACTGCCTGTGCATTATTTTAGTTACTATATGTTCATCTTATTTATGTCTTTTAATCTGAAATTTAATCTCTTAAAGGCAGTGCGGAGGGCTAACGGAACAGGAAGCTCCACATGTTGTCTCCATATTGCCTCCTGTGAGTATTTGTTCACCCCCTAAAAAGCACTGAAGCATCCACATTTTGGTCTTCTTCTTAGGCTTCATATGGTTTGTGAATTGAATCTTGAGTATTCCGAACTTTTGGGCTAATATCCACTTATCAGTGAGTACATACAGTGTTTGTTCCTTTGTGACTGAGTCATCTCACTTAGGATGATATTCTCAAGTCCCATCCATTTGCCTGCAAATTTCATGAGGTCATTGTTTTTAATAGCTGAGTAGTATTCCACTGTGTAAATATACCGCATTTTCTGTATCCATTCCTCTGTTGAGGGACATCTGGGCTGTTTCCATCTTCTGGCTATTATAAATATAGCTGCTATGAATATAGTGGCGCATGTGTCCTTATTACATGTTGTCTATGGTATCTTCTGCACCTGAGATTCTCTCTTCTATCTCTTGTATTTGGTTAGTGATGCTTGCATCTATGACTCCTGATCTCTTTCCTAGGTTTTCTATCTCCAGGGTTGTCTCCCTTTGTGATTTCTTCATTGTTTCTATTTCCACTTTTAGATCCTGGATGGTTTTGTTCAATTACTTCCCCTGTTGTTGTTGTTGTTGTTGTTGTTGTGTGTGTGTGTGTGTGTGTTTTCCTATACTTCTTTAAGGTATTTTTCTGTTTCCTCTTTAAGGGCTTCTAGCTGTTTACCTGTGTTCTCCAGTATTTCTTTAAGGGAGTTATTTATGTCCTTCTTACAGTCCTCTGTCATCATCATGAGATCTGACTTTAAATCAGAGTATTGCTTTTCTGGTGTGTTGGCATAACCAGGGCTCACTGTGGTGGGAGAACTGGGTTCTGATGATGCTAAGTACCCTTGGTTTCTGTTGTTTATGTTCTTGCCCTTGCCTTTCGCCATCTGGTTATCTCTGGTGTTAGTTGGTCTTGCTGTCTCTGACTGTGGCTTGTCCCTCCTACAAGTCTATGTGTCAGAACTCCTGGGAGACCAGTTCTCAGGGAAGTATTTAGGTATGGAGAGCTGTGGTACAGGGTCAGTTCAAGGGTGCAGACATTAACAGGAAGGATCCTGTCCCCAGCTGTTCCTTGGTTCCTGTGTCCTGATGGCTCTGGGAGGGTCTCTCTTAGGCAGGAATTTGAAGAGAAGTGGTGGTCTTACCTGAGCTTGCAAGTGTGTCAGCAGTCCTGGGAGACCAGCTCTCTCCTGACGGTATTTGTATATGCAGCACTGTGGCACAGGATCAGCTCTGGGCGCAGGCTGAAACCTGAAGGCTCCTGTTACAGGCCTCTACTCTGCTCCTGTGTCCTGGGGATTCCAGGAGGGACCCTCTGATGGTGGGTTTACCCAAGTTTACAGGCTTGCCTGCACTCTTGAGAGGCTAGCTCTCTCCCAGTGCTCTTTGGGGATGGAGTCCTGTGGCTCAGGATCAGCTCCAGGCCAAATTTTTGTGTTTTTAAAAGATATCATTAAGAAAATGAGAAGATGTCACAGATTAGGAAGATAGTCATGATTCATGTATCTAATATATATCTTATTCTGGGATTTATAAAGATTTCTTATACTAATAATAGACCAAGAAAAAAAAAGCCCAATTTAATAATCAGACCAAAAGTTTGAAGAAACAGTGTTCAAAAACAGTATGCAAATGAGGCTAGTAAGATACCCTGCAGGTAAAGGTGCCTCGCTCCCAGTCCAAGAAACAAGTCCCATCCCTGGGACCCTGGGATTCATGGAGATGAACCCAACTCCTGAGAGGGACAGAACCAAGTCCTGAAAGTTATCCTCTGCCGTGTGTGTGTGTGTGTGTGTGTGTGTGTGTGTATTGTGCCAAATGTGTACCTCCCCACACACACACAGCATAAATAAATACACAAGTAAACTGACAAATGTGCTGACAGGGCTGGGGAGTAGGCCGATGGTGAGGAGCTCACCTAGCACATGTCGGGTTTGAGTGCCAGCACTGAAAAGAAAGTCCAGAATAATAACCCATGAACAAACTGAAGGCCAAAACCATAGGAAATCCTTTAGGGTCACTAGAATGGCAGAAATAAGGATAATCCTGGCATTAGTACAGATACAAAAGTTCTTTAGCATTGCTGGTAGGCATATAAGGTGCCACAACCACGTTTGGAACCAAAAAAAAAAAAAAAAAAAAGACTCAAGCCAGAGTTTCCCTCCTATGTACCTGTTACAGAGGACCAAGACTACCAGTCCAGGGATGGCACCACCCACAAGGGGCCCTCCCACACTTGATCACTAATTGAGAAAATGCCCCACAGCTGGATCTCATGGAGTCATTTCCTCAAGGGAAGCTCCTTTCTCTGTGATAACTCCAGCTTGTGTCAAGTTGGCACACAAAACCAGCCAGTACACCGTACAACAAAAAATTTAACAAACTAAGAGAAAGTATAAACTGCTAAAGCAACGTTATCTAGGATACCTATACCTTCAGCTCAGTAAGTAAACAATCCCATAAAATATAGCCAAAAAATTGAAAAGACATCTCCAATAATAGTAATAATAATAATAATAATAATAATAATATAATGTCAATGTGCATGTAAAAGACTTTCAGTGTCACTTGCTATCTGAAAATTCACATTGAAATCAGGCCTACTGAAATGGCTCAGTGGATAAAGGGGCTTGCTGCTAAGCTTGATGACCCAAGTTCAATCCCCAGCACATGCATGGTAGGAGGAGAAAACTTATCTTTGAAAGTTATCCTCTGGAACACACACACAGGCTCCCCATACAAGGCTACACGAATGCATGCACATAGACACGCACACATACATGAACACACAAATTTAATAAAATTTAAAAAAATTAAATCCCAACTCACTAAATTGCCAAAGATTTAAAAAGACAGAAATATCAAGTTTGGGGAGGATATTAGACAACTGTAGCCCCCACAAACAGCTGGTAGGACCGTGACATGATACAATCGCTCTGGAAATTGAGGCAATTTCTTACAAGGTTAAACACAAACTGTTAGTGTGGCATTCCTACTGTAAACACGTATCCATGTGATGCTCTCACACAGATATCTATCCTGGCGATTTTACTCATAACAGAAAAGCTTAGAACAAACGAAGAGGCTGAGTTAGCCTCTGATGAGAAACAGTGTAGCAAGCTCATACTCACAGAATGGGTGAACCGCAAGAACACAATTCTGACCAAAAGCTACTTAAAGATATATAAGGGACATACCATATACTTTTATTTTTGTAAAATTCTAGAAAAAGCCATTTTATCCAAAGTGATACCAAGCAGGTTAGTGTTCCTGTTGTTATCGTGGAGTCTAAAGCAATTGACTGTAACCCTATCCTTGTATATCTTTCTAAAGTGCACTGAAAGGTGGCCTTGCAGTGGACATTTTGTTGCATTTAAACTGTCACAATAGGTTTCAAGACAGAATATATAGAGCCGCAGTCTAAACCCCCATTTATATTTATAAAAGTTTGAAAGTGGGGTATAACATGAAATACTTTTTAAAGATGGGAGAGAACTAATGATATAATTTTAATATAAGAATTACAATTATAAGAATGTAGATTAAATGCTCCAGAAAAGCCTTAGAAATAATGATGAGAAAAATTAAATATGAGCTATTTTAATGCTACGCTAATGTCAAAGATCCAGGTAAAACACAGAAAAACATATTAACCAAAATTCTGTGTATGTGTGCTGTAGATACTCATCAGCACACGGATGCGGTGTATGTGCACATGTATGCAAGTGCTCACATGTGAGGATCAAAGCAGAACACTAACATCTCCTTTAACTGGTCACTTTTTGAGAAAGGGCCTCTCACCAAGCCTGAAGGTCACCACTGCAGCTAGGCTGGCTAGCTAGGACGCCCCCAGAGTCTTCCTGCCTCTGCCCCACCAGAGCCATGTCCAGGAATTGAACTCAGGCCGTCTTGCTTTCGTATGAAGTACTCTTTGAATGAGAGCCATCTTTCCAGCCCCAACAATATCATTTTGATAGCCTATTCTCTCCACTGTTCTTTTTTATTATTTATTTCTATGAAACCTTGGTAGCAAGCAGATCTGAGCACAAAACATTTGGATCCAATTCCTTTCCTACAGGAAAAGCCAGAGCTCATTAATTGACCCTCAGGTGATATATATATTTTACCAGGCTTGTCTTGATTTCCCAGAGAAATAGAACAGGCAAGCCAAGATCCACAAGCAACACTAATCAATTCCTGAGGATTTCATAAACTTCAACCCAACAGTGAGACCAAAGAAGGAATTGCAGCTATTAAGAAATAAGCAGAGCCCAGGGGACCCCAAGCTTCAGCAGTCCATAGGCTCTGTAGGAGCTTGTTTCAGCAAGCTCCTACAGAACAGGATGCTTCACGCCCATTTATCCTCCTGTAAGATGGTTTCAGCCCCTTCAATCCTTGACTTATGTCCTTTAAAGAAAATCTCCTGTCCCACAAATCCTGCTAGGAGAGAGCTGGTCTCCATGGAGTGTTCTCACTCCTAAGCTCAGAGGTGAGATCAACACTTTCGCCCCAATAACTGCTGACACTGCAATGATCACAGGCCCACAGAAGTGACATGGTCCAGTCAGAGACAGCAAGGCCAACTAACACCAGATATAAACAGATGGCGAGAGGCAAGTGCAAGAACCTAAGCAACAAAAACCAAGGCTACTTAGCATCATCAGAAGCCAGTTCTCCCACCACAGCAAGTCCTGGATACCACAAGACACTAGAAAAACAAGATTCGGATTTACAATCACATCTCATGATGATGACAGAGGACTTTAAGAACATAAATGACTCCCTTAAAGAAACACAGTAGAACACAGGTAAACAGCTAGAAGCCCTTAAAAAGGAAACAGAAAGATCCAGTAAAAAATAACAGGAAAACACAACCAAACAGGTGAAGGAATTGAATGAAATCATCCAGGATATAAAAATGGATATAGAAACAAAGAAATCACAAAGGGAGACAACCCTGGAGATAGAAAACCTAGAAAAGAGATCAGGAGCCATACATAAATGAAAGCATCACCAACAGAATACAAGAAACAGAAGAGTGACTCTAAGATGCAGAAGATACCATAGAAATCATTTGACACAACAGTCAAAGAAAATGCAAAAGGCTCCTAACCCAAAAAATCCAGGAAATCCAGAACACAATGAGAAGACCAAAACTAAGGACAATAGGTATAGAAGAGAGTGAAGATTCCCAAATTAAAGGGCCAGTAAATATCTTCAACAAAATTATAGAAGAAAACTTCCCTAACCTAAAGAAAGAGATGCGCATAAATATACAAGATGCCTACAGAACTCCAAATAGATTGGGCCAGAAAATAAATTCCTCTTGTCATATAATAGTCAAATCACCAAATGCACAAAACAAAGAAAGAATATTAAAAGCGGTAAAGGAAAAAGGTCAAGTAACATATAAAGGCATACCTATCAGAATTACCCCAGATTTCTCACCAGAGACTATAAAAGCCAGAAGATCCTGGGCAGATCTCACACAGACCCTAAATGCCAGGCTAGGCTACTATACCCAGCAAAACTCAATTACAATAGATGGAAAAACCAAGATATTCCATGACAAAAACAAATTTAAACAATATCTTTCCACAAATCCAGCCCTACAAAGGATGATAGAAAACTCCAACACAAGGAGGGAAACTATACCTTAGAAAAAGCAAAAAATTAATCTTTCAATAAACCCAAAAGAAGATAACCACACAAACATAATTCCACCTCTAACAACAAAAATAACAGGAGACAACAATCACTATTCCTTAATATCTCTTAATACCATGGACTCAATGCCCTAATAAAAAGACATAGACTAACAGACTGGCTATGTAAACAGGACCCAGCATTTTGCTGCATACAGGATAACACACTTTAGTGACAAACACAGACACTACCACAGAGTAAAGGGCTGGATTTTCCAAGCAAATGGCCCCAAGAAACAAAATGGAATAGCCATTCTAATATCGAATAAAATTGACTTGTAACCAAAAGTTATCGAAAAAGATAAGACACTTCATACTCATCAAAGGAAAAATATACCAAGATGAGCTCTCAATTCTGAACATCTATGCTCCAAATGCAAGGGCACCCACATTCACAAAAGAAACTTTGTGAAAGTTCAAAGCACACATTATACCTCACACAATAACAGTGGGAGACTTCAACACCCCACTCTCATCAATGGACAGATCAGGGAAGCACAAACTAAACAGACACAGTGAAACTAACAGAAGTAATGGACCAAATGGATTTAACAGATTTATAGAACATTTCATCCTAAAACAAAAGAATATACCTTCTTTTCAGCACCTCACAGTAACTACTCCAAAATTGACCATATAATTGATCATAAAACAGGCCTCAATAGATACAAGAAGATTGAAATAATCCCATGCATCCTATCAGATTACCACAGACAAGGCTGGTCTTTAATAACAACAAAAACAATAGAAAGCCCATATATACATGGAAGCTGATAAACATTCTACTCAATGATAGCTTGGTCAAGGAAGAAATAAAGACTTTTTAGAATTCAATGAAAATGAAGGTATAACATACCCAAACTTATGGGACAAAATGAAAGCAGTGCTAAGAGGAAAATGTATAGCTCTGAGCGCCACCAAAATGAAACTGGAGAGAGCATACACTAGCAGTTTAACAGCACATCTGAAAGCTCTAGAACAAAAAGAAGCAAATACACCCAAGAGGAGTCAACAGCAGGAAATAATCAAACTCAGGGTTGAAATCACCCAAGTAGAAACAAAAAGAACCATACAAAGAATCAACAAAAGCAGGAGCTGATTCTTTGAGAAAATCAAGAGGATTGATAAACCTTCAGCGAGACTAACCAGGGAGCACAGAGACAGTATCCAAACTAACAAAATCAGAAATGAAAAGGGAGACATAACAACAGACACCGAGGAATTCCAGAAAATCATCAGATCCTATTACAAAAGCCTATACTCAACAAAACTGAAGAATCTGTATGAAATGGACAATTTTCTAGATAGATACCAGGTACCAAAGTTATATCAGGACCAGATAAACCATCTAAACAGCCCCATAGCCCCTAAAAAAATAGAAGCAGTCATGAATTGTCTCACAACAACAACAACAACAACAACAACAAAAAGCCCTGGACCAGATAGCTTTAGCACAGAATTCTATTAGACCTTCAAAGAAGACCTAACACCAATACTCTTCAAACTATTCCACAAAACAGAAACAGAAGGAACACTACCCAATTCCTTCTATGAAGCCACAATTACGCTTATACCTAAACCACACAAAGACCCAACAAAGAGAACTTCAGACCAATTTCCCTTATGAATATTGATGCAACAATACTCAATAAAATTCTTGCAAACACATCCAGGAAAACATTAAAATGATCATCCATCTTGATCAAGTAGGCTTCATCCCAGAGATGCAAGGATGGTTCAATATATGGAAATCCATCAATGTCATCTACTATATAAACAAAAAGAAAAAAACCACATGATCATTTCATTAGATGCTGAGAAAAATTTGACAAAATCCAACACCCCTTCATGATAAAAATCTCAAAAAGATCAGAAACTCAAGGCCCATACCTAAACACAGTAAAAGCAATATACAGTAATCCAGTAGCCAACTTCAAACTAAATGGAGAGAAACTTGAAGCAATCCCACTAAAATCAAGGACTAGACAAGGCTACCCTCTCTCTTCCTATCCAATATAATACTTGAAGTTCTAGCTATAGCAGTTAGACAACAAAAGGAGGTCACAGGAATACAAATTGGTAAGGGAGAAGTTTAAAAAAAAAAGAAATCAATATTTGCAGTTGATATGAGAGTATACTTAAGTGACACCAAAATCTCCACCAGAGAACTCCTACAGCTGATAAACAACTTCAGCAAAGTGGCCAGATACAAAATTAACTCAAACAATTCAGTAGATTTCCTCTACTGAAAGGATAAACAGGTTGAGAAAGAAATTAGGGAAATGACACTCTTCACAATAGTCAAAAGCAATATAAAGTATCTGGGTGTGACTCTAACCAAACAAGTGAAAGATCTGTATGATAAGAACTTGAAGTCTCTGAAGAAAGAAATCAGAGAAGACCTCAGAAAAGATCTCCCATGCTCATGAATTGGCAGGATTAATATAGTAAAAATGGCCATCTTGCCAAAAGCAATGTACAGATTCAATGCAATCCCCATCAAAATTCCAACTCAATTCTTTGTAGACTTAGAAATTCTCAAATACATTTGGAATAACCAAAAAACCAGGATATCAGAAACTACTCTCAACAATAAAAGAACTTCTGAAGTAATCAGCATCCCTGATCTCAAGGTGTATTACAGAGCAATAGTGATAAAAACTGCATGGTATTGGTACAGTGGCAGGCAGGTAGATCAATGGAACAGAATTTAAAACCCAGAAATGAACCCACATACCTATAGTCACTTGATCTTTGACAAAGGAGCTAAAACTATCCATTGAAAAAAAGGCAGCATTTTCAACAAATGGTGCTGGGTCAACTGGCAGCCAACATATTGAAGAATGCAAATTGATCCATTCTTATCTCTATGTACAAAGCCCAAGTCCAAGTGGATCAAGGACCTCCACATAAAACCAGACACACTGAAACTAATAGAAGAGAAAGTGGGGAAGAGCCTCAAACACCTAGGCACAGGAGAAATTTCCCTGAACAGAACATCAATGGCTTATGCTCTAAGATCAAGAATTGATAAATGGGACCTCAGAGTTGCAAAGCTTCTGTAAGGGAATAGGACAAAATGGCAACCAATAGATTGCAAAAAGATCTTTGCCAATCCAACATCCAATAGAGGGCTAATATCCAATATATACAAAGAACTCAAGTAGTTAGACTCCAGAGAACCATATAACCCTATTAAAAATGTGGTATGGAGCTAAACAAAGAATTCTAAACTGAGAAATACCGAATGGCTGAGAAGCACCTAAAAAGTGTTCAACATCTTTAGTCATCAGGGAAATGCAAATCAAAACAACCCTGAGATTCCACCTCACACCAATTAGAATGGCTAAGATAAAAAACTCAGGTGACAGCAGATGCTGGTGAGGATGTGGAGAAGGAGGAATACTCCTCCATTGTTGGTGGGATTGTAAACTGGTACAATCACTGTGGAAATCAGTCTGGTGGTTCCTCAGAAAATTGGACATGGTACTGAGGACCCAGATATACCACTCTTGGACATATACCCAAAAGATGCTTCAACATACAACAAGGACACATTCTCTACTATGTCCATAGCAGCCTTATTTATAATAGCCAGACACTGGAAAGAACCCAGATTTCCTTCAACAGAGGAATGGATTCAGAATATTTAGTACATTTTCACAATGGAGTACTACCAAGTTACTAAAAACAATGAATTCATGAAATTCTTAGGCAAATGGATAGAACCAGAAAATATCACCCTCAGTGAGGTAACCTACTCACAAAAGAACACACATGCTATGCACTCATTGATAAGTAGATATTAGCCTAAAAGATCAGAATACCCAAGATACAATTCACAGACCGTGTGAAGCTCAAGAAGAAGGAAGACCAAAGTGTGGATGCTTCAGTTCTTCTTAGAAGGGGCAACAAAATACTCATGGGTGCAAATACAGAGACAAAGTGTGGAACAGAGACTGAAGGAAAGGCCATCCAGAGACTGCCCAAGATGGGGATCCATCCCATACAGTTTCCAAACCCAGACTCTATTGTGGATACCAACAAGTGCTTGCTGACAGGAACCTGATATAGCTGTCTCCTGAGAGGCTCTTTCAGAGCCTGGCAAATACAGAAGTGGATGTTCTTCAACCATTGGACTGAGCATGGAGTCTCCAATGGAGGAGTTAGAGAAAGGACTACTGAGCTGAAGGCGTTTGTAACCCCATAGGAAGAACAACAATATCAACCAACCAGACCCCACACCCCCAGAGCTCCCAGGGACTAAACCACCAACCAAGGAGTACATACACATGGAGGGACCCATGGCTCCAACCACATATGTAGCAGAGGATGGCCTTGTTGGGCATTAATGGAAGGAGAGGCCCTTGGTCCTGTGAAGGCTTGATGCCCCAGTGTAGGGAGATGTCAGGGTGGGGAGGCAGGTGGGTGAGCACTATCATAGTAGCAGGGGGAATGAGGATGGGATAGGGGGTTTCTGGAGCTGAAACCGGGAAAGGGGATAACATTTCAAATGTAAATAGAGTATCCAACAAAAAATTGGAATAAAAAACAAAGTCTCCACCATAGATCATTCAATTCTTTCAAGCATGCTTGTGTTAGTTCTCTGTCTCTGTGTCTCCTGTCTCTGTCTGTCTCTCAACATTTACAGAAGCTTTTGACAGAAAATTATATCTGATTCCTAGCAAATGACTGTTCTGGCAAATAATTGGGAAGATGTGAAAATACAGATAAGAACCCACTAGAAAGATGTTTGCACACGGTCAGGAGTTGGTGAGGGCTGGGCAGAAGCACGGACCTGTCAACTGTGTAGTCTGACCACGTCACAGCCAATTACTATGAGAAAACTACTCCGGAAAAGCAGTCCGCCAAAGCCCCAGGAGTAGAGTGGAAATCCTAGCCGTTTTTTCATATTTTGTTCTATATGGTAGTGTTATGGAAAAAAATTAATGGGAGACTGAGACTACTTTTAACGGTTGATGCAAATTTTATGAAGTAATCAAATGGAATAATTTCCATCTTTACACAGAAGTATATATTTTTACATGTATGGAAATATTACACTCCACATTTAAGACAGTATTTACTTCTAAGGGAAAAGGGGCTTCCTGTGAGAGTCCAAAGGCATAAAGTTGAGTCGTGGGTCTTAGAGTGATATCATATTACAGAAAGGTCCACATATAGAAAACACACAATGAAATTAAAAGGCAAAACCCAGCACATTTCATAGTACCTGAAATGTACTATCAGTTTTTCCATACCAGGGGGCTTAGTCCATGTTGAGAATATCAGAAATAGCTGAACACTTAGCAACAAAGTCAGATATCAAGTTATAACAAGTGGTCAGCCCCTCAAAAAGAAAAAAAAAAAGAAAGAAAAGAAAAGCAGAAAGCTATAGTAGCTTCCAAATTGCAGTGAAATATAAAGCTGTTAGACAGTGACGCATGCGCTCTACAACTCTGCAGCTTTCCTGTTTAGAAAACATGCCATTAACGTGGTGATCACTGCAATGTTTTTGTTTTTTGTTTTTTTTTGTTGTTGTTGTTGTTTTTGGCCAATAATCATCACATTAGATCCTGGAACATATCAAGCTTAAAGCTATTATGCATTTCAGAGAATACATCTAGCTTAAAAGCATTATGAATTTTAGTGCAGGCGACACCAGAGTTGGGCTGACCTAGACAGAGTGCCGTCTGAATGTGTGTGGATGTTTTGGCATTTTTTTTTTTTAACAGAAAGCTGTTACTATTTGGGCGTTTGATCTGAGGAGAAGGCAGGCACTGCTCACTTGTGACAAGGACTAGCTTGAAAAGCACTAGACATGAGAGGCCACACAAAGAATGTGCTGTAACTGAGACAAATATTTTTGTAAGTAAGCTTGGATGTTGTTTTTTTTCAAGCACATATCCTCTCTCCTTCCTCAGTCCTGTTTGCTCAGCTGGATGTCCACAGGGTCCAATTTTCCCTCCAATTGCCCTTGCACGCTAATATAATTGCTGCTCTATGGGTAATTGGTCAGCCTAGAGCAGCATTCGCCTGCATCCGTTCATCTGCACTGTCTGGCGGCTCCCCGGATGACTCTGCAGTCTTAGAGGACTATCAGGAATCTTTCGGCTCTTGTCTTTATAATAAGGCTAACTAGCGTGGGTTTATAAAAAACACTGTATTTTAAATGCTCAAACACTAGAATATTTTTTCAGCAGAAAATAGAATAATTCTCACAATGGAAAACAGAACAAATGAAATCAAGACTCAAATACATAATTTCTCTTTCTTCTGTTGTCTTCCAATACCCTCCTCCCCAAAGGGACCAAAGAATTAGATATGGCTAATTCTGGCTTAAAAAAAAAAAAAAAAAAGCAGCAAGCTAGTTTCATTTAATAATGCCTTTGATGATGGGACCCAACCCATTCACCATATAAGTCTTGATCTGGAGTATTCTCACCACGGATGAGATATGCATAGAAAACACTGTCCTCGGTTAATCTGGGAGCATGACAGCTTACTCTTGAGGAAAGCCAGTGTTGCTGTAAGTTGCATGCTGAGCCGGCCACCAAAGACCCACACCACTTGAGTAATTAGAGAATTCTTCTTTTCTGTAATTGAGTATTAGGCGTCTTACTGTCCTTTCAAGGAAAACCAACGTTCCCCCAAAGGCTTTCAAGGCTAAGCAAGCTTCCCACGTTCACCAAAGGAGCACAGCAGCTTCCAGCACTCCTCGACTTCTCTGATGAGAACAGTGGTGATAGCAGTAAATTTTATTTTATTTGAAGAACATTCCAAAGAGAGTAAAACCAATGGATTTTAGTGAATATTAAAAGAAACTACTGTGATTGGTTTATTATATTCATTCTTTGACAATGTCACACATACACAATGCTTACTGGTCACTCTCTATCCCAACTCTCTCCCACTTCTACCATCACCCTTCCTTACAAACCTTTCTTACATTCAACTTAACTAATGACAATCTGTGCGATGAGGGTTTGGAGTCATCTATTTAAGATGGTGTCTTAGTTAAGGTTTACTGCTGTGAACTGACACCATGACTAAGGCAAGTCTTATAAAGGACAACATTTAATTAGGGCTGGCTTACAGGTTCAGAGGTTCAGTCCATTATCAAGGTGGGAGCATGGCAGCATCAAGGCAGGCATGGTGTAGGCAGAGCTGAGAGTTCTGCATCTTCATCTGAAGGCTGCTAGGACTAGAGTATTAAAGCCCATGTCCCCAGTGATACACCCAGTGCATAAAAGACCACACCTCCTAATAGTGCCACTCCCTGGCCCAAGCATATACAAACCATCACAGATAGGTACACTCAGCTTGGGGTACACATTTGAAAACAATGACTCCCCCCACTCCCAGAATCTATCCCAGAATCTATCAATAGCCAATAGTTAGTTCAGCATTGAAGAATAGGGCCCTGTGGGTTCCTCTCCCTTCTATGGTGGATTGTCGACAAAGCAGTCTTCTGTGGTGCAGGGCAGGTAACCACAGTTTAGAATTCATGATTACAGTGGTTTTACGAATCTAGAGGATGGCATTCCACACTGACTTTGGCTTACCTTCTTCCTTCTGTAGAGACCTTAGATAGGGTGATCTTAGCCCGATACTGTCATGCTCGGGATCCTAGGCAGCCTAGAGTCACTGTACTCATTGCTGTTCGCTGAAAAGAGAGGTCTGATTATGGCCAAGAGTAGCTTTGTCTATGGGTGTAAACGTAGTCGATGCTATGCCAACTTAGATAATGGAAAGTTTCTTTCTCAGACTTAATGAGTTCCACAGCTATGATTATTAACTGGTTTACAGTACCAGACATGGGTTCCCTTTTGTGGAGTGAGCCTTAAAAATGGAGGGCAGTTGGTTACACCCACAATAGTTGTGCCAGTATTACACAGGTAAACTCCGTATACTGCCTTAATGGTTCACAGCTGGCAAGACCTTCTATACCCCACCACCACCACCACCACCACCACACACCCCTTTCCAGCAGCCTATACATGGCCTGGCACTATGAAAATTAGCCAGCAGGAAGGAAGCTTCCAGCTTGGTTCCAGCTTGCTTTCTCTGCTGCCTATAACTGAGGTGCACGGTGTCTTCAGCCATAGGATCTTAGCCTCTAGTTCTAGTCAGCAATCAAGAGGATTGACAAGAGCTTCCTTGTTTTGGGAGCCTCTGGGGCTTCCCTGACCAACTTCTGTGGAGGTGTCTGGTTATTTGTTTAGGAACCCACTGCTTCTAGAAGCAGTTTTATCTAGTCATGTGAGGCAACTCGATTCAAATTCTCTTTTATTTATTTATTTGAATTCTAAAACATTAGGTTTCCACATGGCTTTTCTATATACTGTTTGTTTCGGTTAAGCCTCCTCACTGCCTCATCTCTCTAGCCCTCCCACCTCCCTGCTTAAACCTTTCTACCCTCCATGTTCCCATTCACCGCTGTACTGTATTTGAACAGTCCCCTCATCTTCAGACCCCTGCCCCACCACTTTCCATTTCCTAGTTTCTTGGCTTCTACATGTACTCGAGTTTAGAACTAATTCACAGAAGAATTTCTGTCTGTCCTTCTGGAACACAACCACAACCAGTATATGCTTGTCCTAGTGTCATCCATTTAGCTACCAACTTCCTTTGGCATATGTACATTTTCGTTATTCATAAGATGGTAGACAAGTAGGCTGTCTGCTTTGCCTATGTATATGGAGTAAGTAGTGTCAGTAGATACAAAGGAGCAGTATCAATGGTATGCAGGCATCTCTGGAGTGTGCTAGTTCTTTGTGTACATACATGCTGGATCTGGGCCACACGGCAGTTTTCTTTCTTTCTTTCCTTCTTTCTATCCTCTCTCTCTCTCCCTCCCTCCCTCCCTCCCTCCCTCTCTTCCTTCCTTGAAACTTCCAGACTGATTTCCAAAGTGGCTACACTGAGCTTACATTCCCGCTGACAGGATTCTTTCCCCTCTCATTCATGCCGACATTAGTTGTCATCTGTATTCTTAATGACAGCCACAACTGGAACACACTTGTGGTTTTGTGTCATATAAAAGAATATTCAGTTACTTGAAGAAGCTTACCCCTTCCTTTTCCAACTACATTCTCTGCTTAAGACCATATTTCTTCAGAGACTTCAATAAAATACCAATGTATCTGATTAAATCATAAAACAACGCGAAACCAACTTTATTCTCTGAAGGCAGCTGTTTCATGAAATAATGTGTTACTACAAAGTGAGCTTATTTTTAAATATATACACATCCAATTTCCCTCTTACATTTTAATTTGCTTTTTAAAAGATTTCATTTTCTGTCAGTCTGTCAGTCTGTCTGACTGTCTTGTGTGTGTGTATGTCTGTGCAGGTGCCTGCAGAGGGCAGAAGCCGTCTCAGAACCGCAGGAGATGGAGTCACCCAGGTGTTAGCTGCGCTGTGGGGAACCAAATTCATGTCCTTTGCAAGAGCAACAAGTACTCTGAAGCCTTCTCCCTGGCCCCTCCCCTTTGAGTACAGTAAATACCAATAAAGATAACACATACAAATGTTAATATCTGCAATAATTTTTATGTATTAAGGGAACCTGAAGCTAAAACCTGAAGTGCTTAGGGTTAGAAAAAACGTGTAAACAGAACCAGGTAAGAAGTGTAGGGGGCAACGCGTGCTTCCGTTCACCAAACACAGCAAAACTGACAGTCTTAGCTACAATGAGCTTACATTGTACAATGAGCTTACAAGCCATATTAATACAGAATATTTGTCACAATTGCTTTTCTGTTAAAAATAATGTAAGGATTTCAAAGGATAAGTTATTCACTCTTTTATCCCCAGGGTGACCTGACAGGTTGGTTACCTGTGTGGACCTGACATGGTTGCACTCAGCTCATTCTAATATGCTGTGTTCATAGCAAGCAGCTACGGGAGGGTTGGAGACTTGTCCCTAGACGCCCCTCAAGTCTGTAAGGTGATGCCCTAAGAGAGAAGACTTCCAGTAATTCCCAACTCAAGCTTTAAAGCAGTGCCCAGACTGGCTCCTCTTCACGCTTCACTATGTGAGAGCACAGCACCAAGCATGATACATTAGACAGCTGGGCGCAGCAATCGATGATCTCCAAAATGATAACGCCTGCCTGGGGATACGGTCAAGTTTAAGTCCAATATTTATACCTTGTTTTTCTGTGATTGTGGTAGAAGAGCCCAAGGACACTAATTTTTAAATATTTATCCAAATGGCACAAAGTTTGGGGTGGGGGCAGTCTTGCAACATTCTAAAACTCAGAATATCAGTAGATTTTAATAATTAAGGAGGTAAGAGGATAAAAACATTCCTATGTTTTTCAAAAATATTTATTTAAAAATAAGATTTCTAAAAATACAGTACATAGTACATTTCAAGAGAAGTAAAAATTCCACAATTTAAATTAAAAGCAATTTGCAAAGAAAATAGAATATTACATGAATAAAACAAAATCAATAAAATAAATTAAAAGCAATATTGTTCTTAAGGTAGATACATAGTCCATTTTCATTAGAAGAACCAGTGTAGATGTCTCATCTAAACAATTAAGTATACCACACAGTTCCCACCCACCTGTCACCTCCCTCCCTCTCCTCAAGGACTCACGATTCTCTTACCCACTCTCTTCCTCATTACCCTAGCACTGGAAATGTTAGTGAAGGTTTTCCCAGGGTAAGAGACAAAACAAAACAGCGGACGAGGCAGGCGAACAGCCTCAGACTTACACACAGTGCGGCTGAGGACAAGCACCCCCAGCAAGTTTTAGGACAGGGTCTTCCTAGGCACCCACAGTACACACCACTATTACAACTCAAGCAGGGTTTTTCAATTAGGGATATGTGAGGATTGGAGCTGATATTTCTCAACTATTTGGAGGTCAGAATGACACAGGTGTTGTGTAGTGATCACACCTGCCAGGCTAACTCCGTGCACCCTGTGTCTTCCTCTCTGTCCTTGGGCTTACAACGCACTCATCCGGATACCTCGGACTGGGATGAATTTCTTCCTTCTGTATCTTTAGTTGCTTTTATTCTATGTTGCTTTTTATTTTTGCTTTTTAATAATCACACCAGGAGACAGCAAGCAGTGGCAAATTCTCTCCTATCTTTTCCTACTTGAGAAAAATGACTACACCCCACCTTTGACTCGGACGAGCAGCGGGATTATTAAGAACAATCCAGTGACGATGCACTCCCAAGAGCCACAGTGTGGCCCCTCCCCGCCTTCTATCTCCTTCGTTCATCTACGCACACTTCGTGCACAGGAGCTGTCATCTTTCAAGTTTTAGACCTGATTCTTTTTTCCATTCAGAATTGACTGCAAAACCATATATTGCATCAGCATTCAAGCAGACAGAGGCTGACGCGATGGGGGCGACACAAGCACTTTCGGTGACTGTCCCCTTCCCCGCCGCCTGCATGCTGCTCGCGTGGCTCAGTGATCAGCCACGGCAGCTCCCGTTTTGCTGAAGCACTGATACATGTTTGTAGAGCTTCAGGGAAGAAGAGAGAAGCCAATCCTAAGGGCAGGGTCACGCCTAGACAGGTCTGTCCAGAGCCTGCCGGTTACATAAATCACTGAAAAATTAATTTGTAAAACAATCTGCCCCTAGTTTCCACGTATGGCGAGCAGCAGCACCCAAACTGCTTCTGAGGTGAAGTTCAATGTCGGGGTGTTTACTTAGATCAACGAACTCTGGACAACCCACTGGGAAAGCGTTTATGTATGCATGTGTTTGTGATTTTATGTTTTTAAAAGTGTCCTTTAATTTCATTTTCATTTTCAAATTAGGCAAATACTTGTATCATTATTTAAAGCCATTAAGGTTTATTACCTCCCCCCCCACACACAGAGATACTAAATTCTTGACTTGTAATTAAAAATGGACCCATTATTTGCCCTTTATTTTAGCATTTGGTTGAGCAGTGATTAAAAGTTTTCAATAGAATACTTTGCTTATAGAAATAATTTTTCTTCACTGCTGAAGTAAGACCAAGGAGGGGGGCTTTTGAAAAGTGATTCAATAACCTTTTGTAGCTTCAGCCTATTAAAATACCTTATAAAGTAGCCACACTGCAGTAAAGTACAAAATTAAAGCCCACACTAACTGCATAACAGAAAAAAATAAGTCTAAATAAGATTCACTTTCAATTGACTCTGCTGAAAGTAAGCTGTCAATAGACTGTTGACGTCTGCAGACACAGACGTGAGAAGCTCTCAGCCAACCCAAAAGAAAACTAACTCTTTGGTTCAAGAATTAAAAATGTAACTCAATGCTAAAGTGAATAGCACCAGGATGTCTTAATTGTTCAGGTTGTAAAACACTAATTTCAGGCACAAGTAGGTTAAAATAGCATCCATGCACACTGGCTTGGACACAGCTATCAGTATGCAGACTGTCTCCCCTCTGACTGACAGCCCACAGACAACCAGACCCTGTGCTGAGGAACCAGGAAAGCGAGCACAGAGGCGGCGTGCGGCTCCAGCGGCTCAGGCTGCAGCTCTCCGTACAAAGCTGAGATGAAAACTGTGTTGTCAGTGCAGTTAGGTAATCACACAGTTGAGCGACTATGGGAAGCACTACCTGTACACGAGGGAATGAATCAGGAAGGGCCTCAGAAACGATGACCTCCGAGTCTCACAAACACCAATAGGTCCCTCCCTCCCTCCCTCCTTCCCTCCCTCACTCCCTTCTTTCCTTCCTTCCTCCCTCCCTTCCTGAGTTGTTGATTTTCTCTAGTGACTCAGTATTTTTTCTTTGCCATAAGACTCCCCAGACAGGTTCCAGTTCTTTTCAAACTCTGAGCAAGCTGTCATTTCTCCTTTGTATTACAGCTACACTTCCATGTTATTTTTAACATGCGCATGCAAATGCTTTAAGTTAACTTATCCTACACAATTATCTGAAATTAAAAACAATCTCTCAAGAGCATCTGGCCAGATAAGAAGAAAGAACACTAAGTGGAGATCTACACACGTGTCACAGGGCTCTACAGTGACATTGCCAGTGGGATGAGGAGGTGGCAGGACAGCACTGGCTCCAGCCCAGTCTCCAGTCAGCCCTTTTGAGATGCTGGCCACTCATGCCCACTTAGCCCCCGCTCCCTCTTACTAATGTCCCGGCTTTCTTAATCTAGTTGTTGGATATGCATTACTCATTGGTACCTGAACTCTAGGGGAGAAGTTGTCATATAGTAAAAGATATGATAATGAAAAATCAGTATTAGCAGTGACTTAAGAATTTTAATCACTGAGCCAGGCACAGTAGCATATGCCTAGAATCCCAGGACGTGGGAGGCAAAGGTAAGAGGACTCTGAGTGCAAAGCCAGTAAAACCCTGTCTCCAAATAATAATAATAATAATAATAATAATAATAATTTGCTTCAAATTATCACTAGCAGGTAATATTGCCACTTCTAAAGAACTGATAAAATATTGTTGGTTTTACCATAATGGATTTTAAAAAATAAACTTTGTTTAAAAAATGCATAAAGATAACAGAAGAAGTGATAAAAGTCACTTCTTGATGCTAAGTCATCACCATCACAAAGGCAGCAGAAATACTAAATATTGGTTCATATAATCAGTGACAATACTGGTATAAAGTACTTCATGTAAAGAAGTTCTAATACTTTCCCATGTTCTGCTATAAAATATTGTAGAATCTAAGAACAGCTAAACATAAATTATACTAAAATTTTTATTTGTAAGCAAGCTACGAGCATGGTACCTACAACAGAAGGCAATAACAGATGCTGAGTACTGAATCGTATTCTCACTCATTAATTACATGGTCAATAATGCTAGCAAGTAGAACACACCAAGTTTATAGGACTTACTAACTACATTTGCCAATATTTGTGATTTTCAAAGCATTAGTAGAGGTGGATAAATTCTAATGTTTTAACTATTAGTAAATTACATAATGTTTGCAATAAATTCCCAATATATGTATATATAGTAGAGGTCATGTCAAATTTATATAATGAAGTACTATAGTTTAGTGAATTGTAGCTAAGCTATCTACTTACTGATACATGTCATACAAGAGAACTACCCAGAGAACAGACACTCTAAACAGAAATTAGCATAATGCTAGTGCCATATTAAGCCACTGCAAGACAAATTGTGATTTTTTTCTTTTTTAGAAATACATTCAAACTACCCAAGAACTAAATAACTAAATTCATTTGTATCTCCCATTTGGAAGGGTGTTCTTAATTTGAGTCTTTGTGATTACTGATTAGAATTAATATATCTTTTAAGCAAAATAGTTAGCTACGTGTATGGAAATAACCCAAAGTCTCATTAAGAATAGCTAGAATGAGCCACCACCCTTCATGGAACCACTTCTACGCAGTCATGAAATGTTCTGAGATGTTCAACTCAGTTCTTCTGCATCTAGTGCATAGCTATTGCTAAGCTATAGATTGCCAAAGCCTCTTCCTGTCTTTTCCTGGTTCTTAGATTAAATCCTGGGCATCTTGCGTACTCTATTTTTGAGGTATACACCAGCCCCTACTTTATTACTATTAAAAGTAAATTATCTTCTTAAAAACAGGTTACTATGTTAGCTACAATTTTAAATGGCTTTTATGTTAACTAAAACATTTTAAATGTAAATTATAAAACAAAATAGATTTTTATTTTCATGTAACATCAGCTTTAGTAACTGAAATGGAAGTCTGGTAACAAAGACTCCTTAGTAGATGGTTTAATGTTTAGAAGATTCTGAACTCAGTCCTTTGTTACCTACATCAAGCTTATTCAAATAGATATCAAAAAACTTTGTGTGTGGTGCGTGTGAGACAATGAATGAATGAATGAATGAATGGATTGTGGGGGAGGGGCATGAGTGCCAAGGCATGTTTGTGGAGGTCAGTGAACAATTCTATGGAATCAGGTTCTTTTTTCCTTCTTCACCTAAGTGGGTCCGTGCTCAGCAAATACCCTTATGTACGGAACCACCTTACAAGCCCAACTCTAATAGTTTTCCAAGTATCTGCATCCTGGTCTTAACATTTTAACTGCAGAATCCCAAGAGGTAACTTTGCTAATGTAAAAATATCATTTAACACACATTTAGCTAAAATTGAACAGGAAGTTTATAAACACTTCAATGCAATGTGAGATGAAGGGGCGATCTCCTTGCCCCATGGCTTCCTAAGACTCTGCATGTGTAGTTATTCCCATGGTTACTCAGAGGGACGGATAAAAGGGCTATTGAATCTACAGGGTTAACTCTCACTGAGGATTTTTTTAAAAAGCAAAGAAAAAGTGTATTATTAATCAATTACCAATTATTTTAAGGCAATTGAGCCTATGTGTGTGGAAGGGGACCATCCCAAACCTGAACTGAAAAAATTAAATGTGCTTTTTTTTAATACTCAGTAAAACATACTTGATAACACGGCAACTGTAATAAATGTTTTGTTTTATAATAAAATAGTATTTTAAGTAAGTTTATATAATGCTAACCAAATAAGTTGCCAAGTAAGGTTTAAAGTAAAATACATGAAATAGCTTATCCTAGCCAAATTTGTGACTGACAGTAAAAAGTGTACAGGAATATACATACATGAAGCCAAGCAGATTGCCTAAAAGGAACATCACAATGACACATTCATTTTCAATTTTTATAAAACTTTACACCTTTATACATATGTTCCTATAAGGGTATACCTCTGGCATGTTCACAGGTTGGGGATACAACCCACTAACTGGATAGTAAAAGCCTCAAGAGCCAGGATAATTACATCAATTAGCCAAAAGAGGGCGCAGAAAGAACATAGGAGCTTAATCCCTAGGAAATGGCCACCAGGCTTTTCTCTAGGAATCTAAATAGTGATTACAAACCCCTTCGTGGGGTTAGACATACATTTGACAATACTATGTAAGTATATATAGATATACTGCAATATAGATTCTTATGTAAATACATCAATAACAGCATTTCTGTAGATCAAACTAGTGCATTAAGTACAATGACTAGTTAGGAAACTGCAGAGAGGGTCAGGACCGGGGAGAGTAAAGGGAAGATCACGTGCCCAGAAGTGGTAAATGTAAGCAGACTGAGCCCACCATCTCCAGCACGGGGGAGCAATCATCCCCAGTACCTTCCAGAGGCGAAGGCAGTCTGCAGAGCTCTGTCCTGGGCCTTCACTCGGCTCTGCTATGGACGCTCAGGTATGGAGAACTGAATGTATACAGCCGAAGGCATTCGACGCCGATCCCCGACACTGTATATCCACCACGTCCTTTAGTAACTGCCATCGGCCGATTTAGTCACTCAGCTTACACAGAATCCAACCCCTCTGCCTATACTAAAACATACTAATTTTATGTTTCCTAACCTTAATAAAGGTTTCTTATATTAAACTTACTATATGTCTTAGCACCAATAAATATTTTCATCTGCCACTTCTAAGTTTTTAAATAATAAACATAATTAGAACATGAAAATACAGTATTAATATTTCTGCAAAGAGATTATTCTAGTCAGAATATTTTAGAAGACATTTACAGTATCCGAAAGAACTAGCCACAGTATTTCCCAGCTATGATTCCCTATTTAACAACTACTTATAAGAAAAGTACACATATGGTTCAAGAATGGTAGATTTGTTCAATATTCTCTTCAGGGAAAAGATCACTAAGCACATAAACATATGGATTTGCAGTATTCTAAATGAAAAAAATTAAACCATATAAAATGTCTTTGTATACAAAAGGCTCATGTCTGTTAAGGGACCATCACTACCATAGATAATTCTATTTTATAATAATTTCCTGACATTAATAAAAGGTCTCTAGAGTGATGTAAATTATAATTGGCCAATGGAAATTCAATTTCAACTTGGGTGATTACTGGCATATAAATTTAGTGACCTACTTTTAAACTTTGATATGAGTTGACCAGTATCTACTCTATAATACATCAATCTTCAATGTGTACAGTGAGATCTACTGGCAGATAAATAAAAGTATACATACTTTAAAAGCACAGTTTTCCTCTTTACACTGTATATTACACACCATCCTGTTTAGCATTTTAAAACATCTGTTTTCTAATATAACTGCACTTGAAGAAGTAACTGGAATTATTGCAAACTTCCTACCCTCTTCAGTCATTAGAATCTTAGGGTAAAGCAGGAATCTATGCCTGACTGGTCACACATTTCTCCTGGGAGCGAATGTTCTGCCAGCAATCAGTGATGGCAGAGGAAGGGACACGGGCTCTCCCTCACGCTAAGGTGAGCTGGTGCACTACACTCTGGTGTCGTCGGCTTTGAGGAGGGGAAAGAGCATCAGAGAGCTGCTCCAAGGCAGGCCCTGCCCCGGCTGTTCACTGTGCTGTCAAACCCTGCAGCACACAGGAAAACAAGTAGTGATAACATTTTAACTTAGATTCAAAACAGAAAATTTGCAAATAACAAAGTGTATCCAGTTTTGTAAACTTGAAGTAAATTCAAATTTGGGTAGAACTGCTTAAAGGTAAACATAAATCATCTCAAATTTCCTATAAATTAAAATTTAAAATATTGTGAGTACTGAAGAAAATTTATGTACATTTGTTTCATCCCAATCACTGCCTTTTGAATTTAGTAACAGATGCATTTAAAGAAATCCTCTTGGAAGGCTAATTTAAAAGTAAACATGCTTTTAAAACTTAAATATAGATCCTGTATTAGCCCCACAACAGGATCAAGATCACTATTAAAACGAAGCCTGGGGCACATTATGATGCCTAAGATTGGTGGGTGGATTTTAATTGACTTGAAGACTGTCATAGTTCTATTCTCATAAAACCTGTAACGCATTTCCAGCATGGAAGACCCATCTGTGCCCACCATCCATCTGTTTAGACGTGATTGGCAAAGTGGTAGGGAACTCGCAGTGGTTGCCTCTGCCTGAAAGGAATGAACCACAGGATCTTCCAACGAGTGCCAAAAACTTCTGAGAAGGTCTGCTGCCATGGCTTTCGGGGCCGCGATCTACAGAAGACAGCATTATTAGTGAAAGACAGCACTCCCATGGTGCACTTCAGTCAACTAAAACAATACAGGTTGGCTGGGGATCCATTACTGGACTCTGATGCATTGTGTCTCAGCATCACAAATACAGCTTTTCTTCCCATGTGGCATGCAGCTGAGCTTCAGCTCTGGATAGCAGATATTGTATCTGCATCGTCAATCAACCTAGGGCAACTCTGGAAGCGGAGGAGAGGCTCAGCATAGCAGAATGCATGTCAACGACACAGCAGCAAATCTCTTTTGATGTACTCTCAGGACAAACAATTTAGCTTACTTCTGCGAGACAGGGAACAAGAGTGATCAGTACTTATTTTGTTTAAAAGCTCTCCTGGCTGAAAGGCCCCTGCTGTAAGACTGGGATACGCCTGTCTAGCTTGGGCCTCAGACAGGACACCAAGAAAATAACATAATATATTACTTTCCTACTATTAACATAGGTAGTCAGTTGTTTCTATTTTTAAATAAGATCACTATAACTTAATACTTACATTTCTTCACAACAGTTTGACATTTTTTCAATAGATGTTGTATCCTATTAAAAACAAAAAATTATATTCAGATATAACAAACTTATCAATACTTCTATTTATGAAATGTGTAAGCCTATCCAGAAAATATTACAAAGACTTAACAAGTTTATATATCTATATACATCCTGAAGTCCTCTTAGAAAAACAAAATCAACATTACATCATGTCAAAAAACTAGTGAACTACAAAAATGTCAAATACCTTTCCAAGAACTATGTCATTTGATTATAATCTCTGAGGAAACCTGGTTCCTTGATAATTCTTTTAAAAGACTAATTATTTCTGTTTAATTCAACTTTCTGTAAATATACTTTAACAAATAAAAGCCATCAATGAATACAGAACTACCAAGAGACAATGAATACTACTGGTTCTAGGTTTTACAGACTTCTATAAAAAACAAAGTCAGTAAGGCAAATCTATAAGTTGATCATATTACAATATGTTTAAATAAGAAAATTAAAGTTAGATAATTAATATTCCTTAAAACAAAGAAAACAAAACATTGCTTAGTTCCCCCAACAAACAATGAAAACCTTTACAACACTAGAATTTCCTGTATGTTGTACCAGGCTGTAATGCAGGCACAGAAGGAAACCTCTCCAGCAGAGGATAGTTTCAGAAAGTACTGATGCAAACTCTCATAACAAAGAATCGATCGATTATATTGACAAACTGTTATGATATCAAAATCCCCACTATATAAATTGTTCAATCTTATATATCGGTAAAAATTTAAAGTGTAAGCACATTTTAAAGCACTACAAAGGAAACATTTTTCAAATATGCAAAAATATTAGCCAAATCTTCACATCTTCCATGATTTGACCTTACTAACTTGTTCACTTATGACAGACAGTAGAGTAGAGCAGTAGTAATCAGAACTATTATGGAAATACGTGTGGTTGGCTCCAGAGCGTTCCGGAGTGCGCGAACCTTTCACACAGTGATGCTGGATGAGCATGTGTGACGACGAGCTGTCAGATGTGCGGAGCGAGCAGCTAGCCTCGAGAAGGAGAAGTAAAGCTGCTTTGTATGAAACTAGGAACAAACAACTGTTTCATTTACAGAGTTTTCTGGAGAATTGCAAAAAGATGGCAGATTTACTACGTATGCCACATACGTTAGTTTTTTATTATGCTTTGAAATTTGACAACTATGTTGAAAATAAAATTCTTTTTGTTGTGTGTATTACCTCCTCCCAAATAGTATTGTATTCATTCTAAGTGAATGCACAGTCTATAAATACATGAGAAATATCTAAAGCATTTAGTGAGGTGGCTCTCAACCTGTGGGTCATGACCCCTTTGGGGGTATGGAATGACCCTTTCACAGGGATCTCCTAAAACCAACAGAAAACACTGATATTAACATTACAATTGAAATAGTAGAAAATTAGTTATGACGTAGCAATGAAAATAATTGTATGGTTGGGGGCCACCACAACAAGAGGAGCTGTATTAAAGGGCTGCAGCTGAGAACTAGTAATTTAGAGGAAAGCTAGGCTTCCGGCTAACATCTGTAAAGGAATGGAAAAGGCCGTCTGGACAATGTTTAGGCTGCTGGGCAGACAGCAAAGGCCATTGCAAAGAACAAGCACCAACACGTGGAAGGAGAGAGCAGACAGTCACCACGAGAGCAGTGGGTCCCAACCTTCCTAATGCTGCGACCCGTTAATCCAGTTCCTCAGGTTGTGCTTTTCAACCATAAAATTACTTTTGTTGCTATTCATAACTGTAATTTTGCTACTGTCATGAATCATAGTGTAAATATCTGATAAGCAGGATATCTGATATGTGACCCCAGTGAAAGGGTCTTTCAACACCAAAGGAGTCTCAACCTGAAGCATAGCATTGACAACATCTCTGTACCTAAAAGTTACGTGAGGACAGGCAAGACAGGGTGGTCTACTGTCACTTTTATACTGGGACAGGTTTACTACCACAGAATCTATACTATAGAATTTAGTTGTAGTCCTGAAAAAAAAAAACAACTTTCTTTAAAACCTCTCCAGGTTTAGCTTTCATATACAGAAACCCTTTGACATTTTTGGACATCAAAATCAAACGCATTTAACTCCTCATGAGTAGACAGCCACTCTTCCAGGGGATGAGGGCTTCACTCTGTAAACAGCGTTGGAGAGCTGCCAATCAAGCTGCTGTTTTCTCTAGACTGGCAATGCTCCCCTCGCTCCCCTCTGCCATCAGAACCCTGTCACCACAGGCACAGGACAAGGCCGCAGCTGAGCACGAGCACACAGTAAGCACTCGGTCTGGGAGGCAGCGAGCTCAGGAGACCTAACAGAGTCTGTCACTGAAGGAAAAGTGAAAACCACAGTGTGCGCAAATACTAAGTTAGGCTTAATTTACTTTGTTGTGTAACGTGGACAAACGGGATTTTTTTAAGCATACTGAAAATACTCCAACCTTCTAGTGGCATGAGGGAAGGACTGACAAGACAAATGCTATGAAAGGAACGGAGATACAACACACAGCCTCAGCTGGCTACCAATACACCATTCTTGTAGAAATGTGAAAGTCCCACATTTACTGAGTGCTGCGATAATCAGGTCTGAGAAATTATTATGCCTGGAATGATCTAATGATCAAAATATCAGCCTGAATATATAAATATAAGAAAATGCCTCATTTTATAAACTGGAGTTTTATATTTTTTTTTTTAAAAAAAAAGCAAAAAAGACTCAGAAACAGGTCTATTCTTTCTCTTAATATCTTGTCTTCTCCTAATGGCTAATCCTGGCACACAAAAAAAGAGCCTTTAGGTTCAGTATAAAATTATGTGTGACTATAAGAAAAAAACTGTACCCTAGCTTAATGCTGGGTTGTGCCTAGAATGGAGAAAAGATTTTAGCAGAAGAGAGAGATGGGTTTATTGGAAAATTGGAATGGGACGTAGTATGAAAAACAAGAATTTATCACCATAGGTTTCTTGATCACCAGGTTAACAGGGCTGAAAACGCAGCCCCTGAGCCAGGCTGATAACTGCTCCTGCTTTCAGTTCACTCCCACCAAGCACCACCACTTGGCCACATATGTTGTCCTATGCGGAACAGAATGTGCTGTAGAGAGGCCGCAGACCACTGAGCAGCACAGAGAGGGCAACGAGTCCATCTGGTTCCAGACTGTTTTCAGAGTGTGGATGAGTACTCGCCTTTGGGCCTGTTTAACTCTGGAAACAGTTTCCAAAGAGTTTCTTAGCATCCAAACTTAAGACAGCCCTCAGAGAGAAGCCCTTCACACAGCTGCATATAGCCTTCACAGTCACCTGCCATCTGTCCTCCACAGAGCAGGATGCCTGCAGGCGTCACATGGGTGGTTACTAGATGACCTATACCGACTTACTGTATGCAGCCTTGGGAACACTGTTCAGGAAAGGGTTTTGTAGTTCGAGATCATATACCTGTTCTGTCTTTGAGTTCTCCTAATTTAAGTGCTTCGTTTGACTGCTTACTACTATATACACAGTAGCACATCTAATTTTTTAAAAAATTAAATGTATGTGTGTGTGGAGGTGAATGAATGAAGGTGCTGATGGAGGCCAGAAGAGGATGTCAGACCCCGAGGCTAGAGTTCCCACCCAACAGAGGTACTTGGGATCTCTGCCAGAGCAGTACATCTTCTTAGCCATCTTTCTAATCCCCACGTAACTTTAAACTCCAAAGCACCTAGCAGAGGAAGCTTGTACAAATTGGGCACCTTAGGTACATATCTGCAGGACAGAACTAACCAGGCAAACCAAAAATCATGTAATTCTTTATTTTTCAGTGTTTTCAACGGGAAGGCAGGGAGTCCTGTTAACTTCCATTCTCTCCCTCTAGTTCCTCACTGGAAACTGGCAGTTCCTCAGTAGCCATCGCAAGCAGAGGACCAGCTCTATCTTTTATTTGAAATGTGAAGTTCACCTAAACATTTCATCAATTGCAGGATGGTGGAGATGCAGAAAGTTTTACAATTGTAGTCACTGAAAATCTCATTTTAAAATAAATTTCCTGCTTTTCTTCATCAAACCACCATCTGGTTATACAAAATAGGTAAGAAATTAAAACTTCACACCTCAATTTCCAAGTAGGAATGCTGACCTTCTAAGTCTTTGTGAGATCAATTAGGCAGATCAATGTGTATTAAAACTTCTAATAAATCCTCAATGACTAAAAGTCCTTATTTTTTATTCATTGTTTTTATTAAGTACTTGCTGATGCTTAGAAGAAAACTATCTAAATTATATCAGTTATTCAAATTATGTTTAAACAAAAGTTTATAATAAAAGACAAAATAACAGAATATATATGCGATCTTACAATCACAAGGGACTTAAAATCTAGTCCTAAAGTAAAAACTCCAAATTATATAAACTAGTGTTATTCACTCATGTGTTTATGTAGAGTACCTACAAGCCACATGGCAAGGTCTTTAGAAAAAGAAAGATGATGGTTGGCAAAGGTGTACACACACACACACACACACACACACACACAGAGAGAGAAACTACACATGTACTTATGCAGGCCACAGAGAGGGGGACATGACTAACCACACAGGCACAAATGCAGGCCACAGAGAGTGACTGTGCAAAAAAAAATTTTATTAAGTAACCTCATGGTCACCAAAAAAAGCTGAAAATTGAAAAATCTATGCTTAGAGTCAAGACCCAAACCCAACTATTTTGCATTTTAACATGAAAATTATACTTTTGATGAGGTTTCTGGTTATCAAGAGAAGACATGGAGTTAGGGAACTCTATGTGCCTTTGACTAGGTTCTGGGAGATCATGAACAAACAGAATATGAGAGACAGTCACTTAGCAAAGGTCAAAAGTGAATAAATATAAGATCCATGCTTGTTCTAACCTTCTGGTACTTTAAATGCAGGTTAAATATCCATGTGTTCAGATCATGAGATGGTAAGAGCAATTTCTGGGAAAAACGCCAAGTAACACCCAAAATGCTTAGCAATGCAGCAACATAAAGTGTCTCTACATTCAGTGGTGACCCTTTAAGAAGTCTATGACTTAACTATCTTACCTGGATTATCAAAACACATTTACATTATTTAAAGCTGCTCTACTCATTTGAGTATTTTGGGCAGTCTATCACACTGAGCAAAGGGAAAACAAGGGAGAAAAACACTTCTGCTCAGGAATACATGTATGCAAGTCATTCAATTCCACACATAATTTTTGTTACTTACAAAAAGGAAAAAATAGTCTCTATAAGATTCTTTATTATATCTACATACAAATATGTCCATGAACATGAAAAGCATCTAAGAAACACAATAAATTTAGGTGACTTTCTTTTTTTCCTTTCTTGGAGTTCTTTGAGACAGGGTTTCTCTGTGTAGCCCTGGCTGTCCTGGAGCTCACTCTGTAGACCAGGCTGGTCTTGAACTTAGAAATCCGCCTGCCGCTGCCTCCCAAGTGCTGGGATTAAAGGCATGTGGCTTTCTTTTAGCATTTTAAAGAAGGCAGTGAGGAGATATGTCATACAATTTTACAATTGGAAATACTATAGTAGAAATACATTTATTTAATTTAAATAAAATTAAACTTAGGAAGGAAAGCAGAACTGCCTTTAAAGAGAGTGAGCTACAAGGATCTGCGTATGTGATGCTGGCAGCAGGCGTGGTAAGCATGATTAATAGAGACTGTACTAACTCACCTCACTCATTCACTGATGTTAGGCAAAACTCAAGTATAAAGATTGACAATTTTAGGTCTACATTTCTGGATATAAATTTATAAATCAAAAAAAATCATTAATTGATTAATAAAATGTTATTTAATAGCTAATCTCCTTTAATCTGATTTTGAATATAAGATATTTTTCACCGCATACAATTCTGTTGCCTTCGTAACTATTCTATTGCCGTAAAGAGCGCCTGTGACCAAGGAGCTCTTAAGAACAGCATGTAACTGGGCTTGCTTCCATTGGCGGAGGAGCATGATGGGATCCTCAGAGCATACCAGCATTCATGGAACTGAAGAAGTAGCTGAGACTCTACCACCTGACCCAGCAGCTCGGCCCACCCCCCAGTGACACACTTCCTCCACGGCCACACTTCCTAACCTTCTAGTCCTGTCACAGAGTTCCACTTCCGGGTGAGGAAGTATTCAAGTATATGCCCCTAGAGGGGTCATTCAGTCAAACCAGCAGTCACTCATGCACTAGTGATCCTTTCTATATATATAGGCAAGTCTTGACTACAAATCAGACATGGGCCAGTAGGTATAAGGAGAAATACTTTCTATGCAACGGTTTTAAAAATTATCTTCTATATTCAACTAGAATCCAATGCCATCTGTGAGACCAAAGGCAACACACTTATAAAATTTAAGCTTCTACAGAGCTCTAGCTCAATATATCGTCCTTACCCTATCCCAAACTCCAGCACACTGAGCAATGCCCTGAGCTCCAAAGAAATCAGAACCTCACACTAGCACACAAACTGCTGTGCCCCGCAAATAGAAATGCTTGTGTACAAAACTTAGACAAACTGTCAGAAGAGTGTCATGGCAGATAAGAGCCCCCCCCCCAATTCTCTCATTGCTTCTGCACCTATATTCTCAAACTGACCTAAGAGACATATGCAATAAATGCATGCATGAAGAGTAGTACTGGGTACTGTCAAGTGTTTGATGTAACTGTTCCAAGTAAATGGTAAGAAAAATGACTATATCTGATGTAGAGAAATGTCAAAATTGATTGGCGCTGTGTCAAGATTTTTCTTCCATATCAAATATAGAAGAAGGAGCTGACAGTCTTTCAGGCATACCAAACAGTGATAATCACTTATTAAGTTAGTTTGCACATTGATAAATCAAATAGAACATCCAAGAAATGATTTAATTACTAATAAAAGTAGTCTTGTCTTAGCAAGTCTATCTTTAGAAATAGATCTTAAATAATTTAAAGAAAAGATGATATTCAAAGTGTTATTTGTAATAAAGAAAACAAAATGATTGGTATGGTATAAAAGGTATAAGATTAGAAAAAATGATTCCACACTAGATGCTAACTAAGAAAAAAAAACATGTGTAATGATTAAGTCTATAAGCACAAGATCTACTGTAATATAAAAATACTCTGCACATTTTAAAAAGGATGCAATTTTTTATGAATACTTTATACATAATAATTGTGGGTAATTTTTTCCCTAAACTTCCTGTAACATTTTAGAATTAAGTCCACAATTACATCATTTGTTTATACATGTCAATTTTTATATTAAAAATATACTTACTGTGATGATGCCAATCAGTTGTGTATAGAAGAGTCCAGTTATTCCAACTAACATAGTAATGCCCATGAAGGCAGCTAGTCTCATGATAGCCAGCTCATGTCGAACAACAAAGAGGTCCTACAAAGAAAAAGAAAGTCTTTTACATGACTTACAGTATTGCTAACTACTAAAATCACAGCCAATACGTTGCACATAAGTATTCCCCTTACTGTTTCCTCCTTTTGTTCCATGTCATCAACACATACAAAAATAACTTACAACAGAATGTTGAAAACTATAGTATTTCACTACTGTATCGTATCTTGAAATAATAATCTCTCTCAATCCCAGAGTTACAAGTTACTTTCAAACACACACACACACACACACACACACACACACACTAATATGTAGAAGAAAACAAAAATCAGAAACATTATAGGGTGTTTGGTCCACAAAGGAAAGTTAGTTATTACATTGCTAAAAATTTGGAATGTAGAGGCATGATTTATAATCCTAAAATACCTCCTACTTATGTAATTTAGCACCCTGAAGAGAGCCCTCCATACCAGGATTGTAAGGACAGCCTTGTCCAAGCTCACCCCCTTTGCTCTTCCATTCAGCTAGCCCTGTGCTACACACACACACACACACACACACACACACACACACTAGACAACAACAACGATGACGTGCTCTCTCTACACTCCCATATGTCCCATGTGGTACTAGTAGAGATGTAGGTATACAGTGCTACCAAGATGGAAAGGAACATGATGGGAAATGGGAACTGAGGTAAGACAAAGGTCATTTTCTGGTCATTTCCAAAGAATGGAACTGAGCGATCTGAGCATGAACTATGCTCTAAGGACAGAAAAACAAAGAACAACCTATTTGGCATCGTGGCTACTGAAAATACCAAGGGAGAGAGACAAACAGTTAGTACTTCTCCAGGAGTCAGTTGTGTTAAAGTACACCAGCCAGTGTTAGAGGCAATGGATGGCCTGGAAGGATGCCCCAAATGCAACCACTGTATGCTTCCTGTCAGGTTAGGGATTACAAGGGTTGTGCAATCCCAAAAGAAGCACCAGGAGTGAAGGGTGCAAGCAGGCATACCAGAGCTTCGGAGGTGAAGGCAGGAGGACCAGAAAGCCAAGGCCAAGCTGAACAGCATGGAGTTAGTTTTCTGAAGAATGAAGGAACAGACAGACAGATACATAGACAGATAGGTAGGTAGAATGGGAAAAAAAAAGATATTATGTGATCCCCTAAGAAAACCTGTTTGTTTGAAACAAAGGACTGATGCCTTTCTATGGAGCATGCTGACAAAGCCTTAAACAAGAAAAACAGCTGGCTCTATACCTTTAATACTCATTAGCCTGGAAAACTAAAACTCCCGAAGCCACTTGAATTGTTCTGTAACAGACAAATACTATGCTGTCACCCATTTCACTTTTTAAAAGTTTAATTCTAAATACTTATAAAGAATAAAATTGAAAAGCAATGCGCTTCACACATGAAGCAAAAACCTTACAAGAACTGTGTTCCTTGTCATCGCATCTGCAAGGAACCCCGGATGAGCCCTACTGAATCAAGCATGGGGAACACAGACAGTTCACTCCTCAAACATCTCCTAGAGTGTATCCCATGGGCCACGCCTACCCACAGGCCCTGCGACCTTCCCTCTGCAGTGCTTGGTTCTGACACTCGCTCCCACAAGACAACCTGAGCCCACACTCGCAGCTGTGCTGAGTTCAGTGGGGTATGTGCACTTCCTGGCCAGTAGGTAAGAAGAGACTGCTGCCGGTTCTGTGAGGCTCCCACTCTTTTTTATGTAACTGACAAAAACACTTGGGATGTTGTGACTTCATTCCCCACAAGCCTCTGGGGTTTTAGCTCATGGTTTTATGTGATACAGTGATTTAAGGCATGTGCATGCTTTTATAGTAGAAATTACTATGCTAAAGTGACTACTTCTAACCAAATAAAATCTTAGGAAAAGATAGTTTTTAAAAATGAATGGTGACAAGACCAAAATATTTATGTTTAAAGTTACATTGTGTGTTTGGTTATATATTAGAATTACTTGAAACCGTATAAAATTAGCATAAAATTGCTTATCATTTTTATATTTTCAGAAAACAACTAGATTCCAAGTTCACACACGCATTAATCACATTGAATCTAAATCTGTACTTTAGTTCTTTTTTTTCTTTTAAATAAAGCACTGTTGAAGTCCCAAACTATCTTATGAAATGTAGCTACATCAAGAACCCATTCATACTCAGAATCTTTACTATCAGGGTGAAGATAGCCCCAAAATTCATGTGTTGAGGTCTTAACCCCCAATTCCTCAGAATTTGACTATATTTGAAGATGGAAGTTTTAATGCTGTGACTAAGTTAAAGTAAGACACTAAAGTAGACACTCCTTCAAATGATTGATGTCCTTAAAAGGGAGGACATGTGGGCATAGAAAAGAAGTCCAGGACTCTTCTACACAGAGGAAATACCACTAAGGGTACACTGGGACGGTAGGTGTTTACAACCCAAATCAACAAGGTAAGGTCTGATCTGCTGGCACCATGACCTTGAACTTGCAGCCATAACTGAGAGGGACAAATTTCTTCTAAGTTACACAGTCTGTGGTATTTTCTTATACTAGAACTAGCAAACTAGGTTAGCCTCTAGGTCTAACCATCAATTACTAATCCTCCAACTCATCTCCTCCACTATTGAACCTCCAGGTCTAACCCTGCGTCACTGTGCCCCCAGGTCTAACCCTCCATCACTGGGCCCCCAGGTCTAACCTCCATCACTGGACCCCCAGGTCTAACCCTCCATCACTGGGCCCCCAGGTCTAACCCTCCATCACTGGGCCCCCAGGTCTAACCTCCATCACTGGGCCCCCAGATCTAACCCTGTATCACTGGGCCCCCAGGTCTAACCCTCCATCACTGGGCCCCCAGGTCTAACCCTCCATCACTGGGCCCCCAGGTCTAACCTCCATCACTGGGCCCCCAGGTCTAACCTCTATCACTGGGCCCCCAGGTCTAACCCTCCATCACTGGGCCCCCAGGTCTAACCCTCCATCACTGGGCCCCCAGGTCTAACCTCCATCACTGGGCCCCCAGGTCTAACCTCTATCACTGGGCCCCCAGGTCTAACCCTCCATCACTGGGCCCCCAGGTCTAACCCTCCATCACTGGGCCCCCAGGTCTAACCCTCCATTACAGGGTAAAGAGTCAGCATTTCATCAACACACTAGGCAGTGCTAAGTAATTTGTTTTCCCAGGTTTTGGAAAACTTTTTTCTGACCAAGGAAGTTATTTACTTCTAGTCTGATAACATGGAAATTCTAAATTTTATTTTTTCCATATACTGAGATACTCATTTATCTGACCTATTAATGTGATAAGCTTTGCAAGCTAACTTTCTAACGGGAACTCTACCCTGCTCCCCTAGGAGAACCTAAGCTTGATTTTGCCTTGGATCAGCTCAACTAGCTAGCACCACGCTTAGCAGTCAGTCAGCCTTGTCCGGGCTCGTTAGTGTCTCCTCAATGTTCCTTCACAGGTCATATATCCAGGAGACTATATAGACAGGAACCAGGAAGCCTGAAACGAACCCTGTTCACACCTGACAGCCACTCACTGCGTGAGCATTTGCTTCAGGAAAGATGTCATTCACTGTTTATTAGAGGACTATCAATATTTCCCATTTTTAAAAAGCTTTGTTGATGAGGAAATTCAAAATACATAAAAGTGTCTATTCACACTGTTCTACACAACTAATATAATCCTAAAAACAAGAATCACCAGAGTGAAGAGCATGTGATCAGCTAACAGACTGTACCCTGTCCTCATGTGTGTATAAATTGTGAATTTTCAGAAAAAAAAGTTTAAACCTAAAGAACTGCAACCACTCTTCTATGAAAGAGCATGGCAGGACTGTTCTCTACTGCACCTGTGGTCAGCAGAACACTGCCACCAAGGAGGAATACAAAGAAGAAACCATGGCTGTAACAACTGCTTCAGGTACCATACAAACCAATCCTACCTGACAAAACCTTATTTCTTAAACTTTAAACTCACTTGGGAGAGGAAAGAAGAGAAAATACCCAAAATCACTCCTGAGGACAATAGAGGGAAAAAACCAAAAGTATCCCTTTTCCATGTAACAATATTAATTCTACAAATATCACAAAGTTTGCACTCCACAGAGGGTGGTCCAGCCGTAAGGATGAGACAGCAGACTAGAGAAACAATCTGAAGCATAATGCTCTGCTCACCTGCACCACAGAGCCAAAGCCAGTCACTTAACACAGCCTGAGAAACGATCAGCAGCTTCAGTCTGTACCATCTACTAGTACATGTTTAAATGGCTTCAACTGCGCTGGAGAAATCCATTAGGAAGTTCACACATGTGACATCCATGTGTGAAAGGTGCTTTGGAAGAGCAGTATTCCAAGTGCAGCACAGGCACTGAAAAGAAAGACATGCAAAGAAGGCTGCCTCGTTCTCTTGCTGAACTCACCAGTAACTGAAGCGCTCCAGTGTCTGACAGAACTAAGGGAGTGACAACGCTGCTCCCAGGTTTTAACCATTTAAACTCAAAAAGAATGACTGTCTCAGAAGCAAAGGCTGCTTGTCTCCCATGTTAAACGCTCCTCTATTTAGAACTAGACTACCACAGAAACAGTCTCATAAAGACATACATCCAGTCAACCTGTTATCACAGTATATGCTCAGGGCTTGTTACAAAGTTTCTATGTTCCATCTGTCAAGACAGAAAAAGAATACACTGACAGAAAGAACTGGCAATTATTAGATTAGATGGTTTTTGTCTACCAATATCTATGTTAGAAAGAGAATATTCCTAGCAGTGGAGTCAGTACGCATGAACAGAAGCTAGATTACCTTCACAGTAGCATTAATAGTTCTTCATATTGATCTTAGTCCCACACTCTTCTTGGCAATACTTAACAAAAGTTCATAAAGTTAAATGTGTGTGTGTGTGTGTGTGTGTGTGTGTGTAATCATAAATATTCTCTATTCTTCAGTAACCATATAAATAAGTGACCTTGTACATGATAAAATAATGACCATTAAGTCCTAAAGTATTTTAACAGCAATAAACAGTGATATACTAATTATCTTTAAGGCTTATTATATAGAAATATTTTTAATTATAATGAGACTTAGAAGTATTCAGAGGTACCTGCAATCAAGTCTTCTGGCTATTTCTACTCGTCATTAGCCAAATGTCTAGGCACATAAATGTGTGCACAATTCTATATGACGTCAGATCCCTAGCAACGCCATCAGCCATCAGCCAGTTGGAACAGCAGGAATGTGTCTTGCTAGCAGAAAAGTCTGGCCAGTGCCTGCATGTTATTATTCCCTTCTTATGGATGCTGGCAGCGAGCCCTTTGTTTAAAGTCTCTCTCCTCTCTTCTCCTTCTGTCACCCCTGCTCTCAGATCATTAAATGTAGTTTGTGGGACTTTGCCCTTCACATAAAAATAACTATAAAAGAATCAATCAGAAGTTAATTTGAATCTTCTTCATCTAAAAATACTCTTAAAAACATAAATTTAGAACTGAAGTGGTATTCTACAAATGAGTAGCTGCTAGCAAATGATAACCCCTACTTTAACACTATAGATTATTTACTTCAAAATATTTTTCTCTCATAGATAATAATTACTGTCTACAATATCTAGATGCCAGTGGATATACATTTTAAAAAAAACACACTATATCTTTATAGTATATAGTCTTTATAATGTCTTCATAAAACAGAATGAACAGACTTTATGTTTGATAAAAATATTAAATGCAGGCTGATTCAATAAAAAAGATAAAAACACCAATGCATAAATTTATCAACTTGCTGTTCTTTAAGGGGCAAATTGTTTTGGATTGGCTATTTCTTTTATTTACATTTCAAATATTTTCCCCTTTCCAGATCTCCCCTTCAGAAACCCCCTATCCCATCCTCCTCCCTGCCTATACAACTCCTGTGCATATACCCAGAAGATGCTCCAACATGTAATAAGGACACATGTTTATCGCAGCCATATTTATAATAGCCAGAAGCTAGAGGGGCAAACGTTGTACCATGTTAGTGTATTGTTCTAAGATGCTAGTATAAATGGGCTAAAATCCTCCAGGCACTGCAAGCATGGCGGCACACTCTGTAATCCTCCATCCTTGAAGATGGAGATAGAAGATTGGAAATTTAAGGTCAGCTTGTACTATAAAGCAAGTTTGAGGCCAGCTCAGGCGACATGAGACTTCGTTCCCTCCCTTCCCCTTGGAAAAAAAATTTCCTCAGGAAGAAATAGAAGCAGTGCTTGCTAAGAAAAAGCACGAGCTCAAATCATCTTCTGCCAATGGCTGCTCTGTGAATGAACGAGCCACAGAACGTCTCTGCGTCTCAGCCATCTTATCATCAGGGACACTCCAAATGTGGTATTTCCCGACATTCCTAGAAATATAGCTCAAAATTATCCTATGATAGAAATTGCAAAATGCAGGACTGATGAAGGATTCACATCCCATATATAGATTAAAATAGTTCACTCTAAATACAGTATCTTCCTTCATATTTAATTAAAAATTTAAAGTTTTTACTTCAGTTAAACAATAAGTGACTAAAATTTGCTTACGAAACCCTTAAAATAAGTATATAAAATAGTTAAACATAGACGTTGGTCAATGATTAAAGTTCATTTCCTTCAATATGCACTTAATTTGTTTAATTAGAATGAATGGTAAACTATCCCACATTCAATAGGTTTTTAAATCTTCCAATAATTTTTATCTCAATAATTAAAGACATCAGTCTCAAGAATTTTAAGGAAAACCCAACATTATACTATCATGAAAAACAAACAAATTTATGCTTAACATAACTTAAAGCTTACACATTTTACAATTTTCCCACCACTGATTATTTTTAAAAACTGAGCCTGCTACTCAAGCTTCTGAAAATTTCTAGACAACTATTTATCATTTTCTTACATTAGTTGAGACCTTCAGATTTTTTTCATTTAATGTATTTATTCATTATCATGTGTATGAGGCTTTTGCCTGCATCCTTGTATGTACGCCACATGCTTACCTGGTGCCCGTGAAGGCCACAGGAGGGTGTCAGATCCCCCTCAACAGAAGCGACAGATAACTAGGAGCCACTAGGTAGGTGCTGGGAATTGAACCTGGATCGTCTGCAAGAGCAGCAAGTACTCCAAAATACTGAGCCATATATCTAGTCCCTGAAATTTTTAAATTACTATTTTCAATAAAAATAGATCATATAAACTAACTGTTTTAAGCTCACAGGCTTTCCTTAACAGAAGACCTGCAATATAATAAGTTTAAGAAATAAATCCTATTTGGAATTCATAGTAAAAGATGGATGGATGGATGGATGGATGGATGGATGGACGGACGGACCGACCGACCAACCGACAGATTGCCTTACCCATTACACATTCTATACTTTCCTTCCCCAACAAAGGACATTTTGAGAATTTCCCAAAAGCTTGACAAGTAGGCAGGAAAGATCCTATTTTGAAGGTAGAGATTAAGAGACATGAGGTACAGGAGTGTAATCCAGTGGAGTGCCTGCCAGGCATGCTTTCCCCAGCACTACAGGGGAAAATAAAAATTTAAGTATGAAATTACTGTAAGAAACAGAAAAACCTGGGGCCAGGTAACTGCAAAGAAACTGAAATTATCTATCTCAGAAAGAAGTCTTCAAAAAACAGAAAACCGGATTCACAAATTGTTTCTCTCCCAGAATTTGAGACTAGCTTTCTTTCAGTTCCTTTTTCCCAGAGGAATTTATACCCCACCAGCTTCCCACAGATGCTGGCAAGTGCCACTCCCAGGTGACTGTATTCTTTAGGAGAGTAAACACTTTGGTCCTGGAAACTAACACACACCTAGGAGCTGATAACACTCTTTCCCAGCCTAGAAGAAAGGCACTCAGCGTTGGCATCTAAAACAGGAGAAAGACGCTCTGCTGCCATCTCTCTGCCTGAGAGGGTCTAAGGGAGACACAGGCGAAGCCTCTCATCCCCTCAGGACAACCGCATTCCTGCTACCCTAGACACACAGTAACCATTACGTCCCAGTGACTCCAGGGCTCTGGGGTCTACTGCATAATCTCGAGTAGTGAGAGGCAGATGGGGCAGGGATGACACTCTCTGGCCAGCTGTACACACAACTCAACAGTGGCATACACGTTTTTATTGTTCATAGGAAAAAATGGAAGAGTACCAAGAAGGACCTAAAAAAAAAACACATGGCCGCCCAGCTGGCGGTGGGGAAGCCGGAGGGTCACCCAGCGTCCCAGGTGCTCAGAACCATCCGGCGGCGGCGGCAGAACCAGGTACCCGACACAGCCCGAGCTTAAGACCTTCGGGGACTCAGGCCTGGAGTGGGAATTGGGCACAGAATAGCGGGTGCACTCTGCACTCGCGCGCGGGGCAGACCCCGAGCTCCCTGCAGGCAGCTGCCATATTGCCTGCAGCTTCCCGCCCAGCTGGCGGTGGGGAAGCCGGAGGGTCACCCAGCGTCCCAGGTGCTCAGAACCATCCGGCGGCGGCGGCAGAACCAGGTACCCGACACAGCCCGAGCTTAAGACCTTCGGGGACTCAGGCCTGGAGTGGGAATTGGGCACAGAATAGCGGGTGCACTCTGCACTCGCGCGCGGGGCGGACCCCGAGCTCCCTGCAGGCAGCTGCCATATTGCCTGCAGCTTCCCGCCCAGCTGGCGGTGGGGAAGCCGGAGGGTCACCCAGCGTCCCAGGTGCTCAGAACCATCCGGCGGCGGCGGCAGAACCAGGTACCCGACACAGCCCGAGCTTAAGACCTTCGGGGACTCAGGCCTGGAGTGGGAGTTGGGCACAGAATAGCGGGTGCACTCTGCACTCGCGCGGCGGACCCCGAGCTCCCTGCAGGCAGCTGCCATATTGCCTGCAGCTTCCCGCCCAGCTGGTGGTGGGGAAGCCGGAGGGTCACCCAGCGTCCCAGGTGCTCAGAACCATCCGGCGGCGGCGGCAGAACCAGGTACCCGACACAGCCCGAGCTTAAGACCTTCGGGGACTCAGGCCTGGAGTGGGAATTGGGCACAGAATAGCGGGTGCACTCTGCACTCGCGCGCGGGGCGGACCCCGAGCTCCCTGCAGGCAGCTGCCATATTGCCTGCAGCTTCCCGCCCAGCTGGCGGTGGGGAAGCCGGAGGGTCACCCAGCGTCCCAGGTGCTCAGAACCATCCGGCGGCGGCGGCAGAACCAGGTACCCGACACAGCCCGAGCTTAAGACCTTCGGGGACTCAGGCCTGGAGTGGGAATTGGGCACAGAATAGCGGGTGCACTCTGCACTCGCGCGCGGGGCGGACCCCGAGCTCCCTGCAGGCAGCTGCCATATTGCCTGCAGCTTCCCGTCCAGCTGGTGGTGAGGAAGCCAGAGTCAGCCAGTGTGCCAGGTACCCAGACCCAGCCGGAGGCCGAACCAGCCTCCCATCCAGCCAGTGGCAGGGAAGCTGGAAACCGGACCCAGCCAGCTTCCCAGCAGCTTGGGACCAGCAGGCGGAACCAGATAACTGAGATATCCCAACTTTAAGACCCCTGGGGAAACAGGATATCAGACAGCGAACCCTGAGCAGGAGCAGTGCAGAGCAGCCGCCCAACAGGCGGAACCAAATACCTGGGATATCCTGAGGTTAAGACCTCGGGGGACTCAGGCCACCTGTCAGCAATCTGTGAGCAAGAGCCCCGCAGGACAGTGATTCAGGTATCCCAGTCACTGGGAAATAGCCTTACAACCCCACAGGAGGGTCAAGCACCAGCTAGTATCTACAGGACCAACTAACACCAGAGTTAACCAGATGGCAAAAGGCAAACGTAAGATCGCTACTAACAAAAATCAAGGCAATATGGCGGCATCCGAACCCAGTTCCCCAACAGCAATAAATATTGGATACCCCGAAACACCAGAAAAACAAGACTCAGATCTAAAATCACTGGTCAGGATGCTGATAGAGGAACACTTAGATAAATCTCTTAAAGTAATACATGAGAAAATAGATCAAAAGCTAGAAGCCATTGCAAGACAAACACAATTAAATCCCAGATATCTCAACACACCAGAAAAACAAGACTCAGATCTAAAATCACTGGTAAAGATGCAGATTGAGGATCACTTAGATAAATTTCTTAAAGTAATAGAGGAGAAAATAGATCAAAAACTAGAAGCCCATACAAGGCAGACACAAAAATCACTTAAAGAAATCCAGGAGAATATAGAGCAAAAAGTGAATCCCAATAAGGGGGAGAAACAAAAATCACCCAAAGAAATACAAGAGAACATGGGTCAACGAGTAGAAGTCATAAAGGAGGAAACACAAAAATCCCTTAAAGAATTACAGGAAAACACAAACAAGCAACTGAAAGATCTGAGCAAAACCATACAAAATCTAAAAACAGAAGTAGAAACAACTAAGCAATCGCAAAGGGAGACAATGTTGGAAATAGAAAACCTTGGGAAGAAATCAGGAGTCATAGATGCAAATATCAACAATAGAATACAAGAGATAGAAGACAGAATCTCAGATGCTGAAGATACCATAGGAACCATGGATTCAACAATTAAAGAAAATGCAAAATGCAAAAAGCTGGTAACCCAAAACATTCAGGAAATCCAGGACACAATGAGAAGACCAAACCTAAGGATTATAGGGATAGATGAGAATGAAGATCTACAACTTAAAGGGCCAGCAAATATCTTCTACAAAATTATGGAAGAAAATTTCCCCAACCTAAAGAGAGAGATGCCCATGAATATACAAGAAGCCTATAGAACCCCAAATAGACTGGACCAGAACAGAAATACTTCCCGTCACATAATAGTCAAAACCCCAAATGTACTAAACAAAGAAAGAATATTAAAGGCAGTAAGAGAAAAAGGACAAGTAACATATAAAGGAAGACCTATCAGAATTACACCAGACTTCTCACCTGAGACCATGAAAGCTAGAAGATCCTGGGCAGACCTTATGCAGACCCTAAGAGAACACAAACTTCAGCCAAGACTACTATACCCAGCGAAACTCTCAATTGCCATAGATGGGGAAACCAAGATATTCCACGACAAAACCAAATTTGCAAGATACTTATCTACAAACCCAGCCCTACAAAGGATAATAGGGGAAAAATACCAACACAAGGGGGGAAACAACACCCCAGAAGAAACAAGATAGAAACCCCATCTCATCCAACCCAAAAGAAGAGAACCACTCAAATACAAATAATAATAACAATTCCCAAAATGTCAGGAAGTAATAATTACTATTCCTTAATATCTCTTAATATCAATGGACTCAATTCCCCAATCAAAAGACACAGACTAACAGACTGGATACGGAAACAGGACCCTACATTTTGCTGCATACAGGAAACACATCTCAGTGTCAAAGACAAACACCTCCTTAGAGTAAAAGGCTGGAAGACAGTTCTACAAGCAAATGGTCCCAGGAAACAAGCTGGAGTAGCCATTCTAATATCAGATAAAATCGACTTTCAACCTAAAGTCATCAAAAGAGACACAGAAGGTCACTTCCTGCTTGTCAAAGGGAAAATCCACCAAGAAGAATTCTCAATACTGAACATCTATGCACCAAATGCAAGGGCACCCTCATTCGTAAAAGAAACTTTACTAAAGCTTAAAGCACACATCGCACCTAACACAATGATTGTAGGTGACTTCAACACTCCACTCTCCTCAATGGACCGATCAGGAAAGCAGAAACTAAACAGGGACACAGTGAAACTAATTGAAGCTTTGGACCAATTGGATTTAACAGATATATATAGAACATTCCATCCTAAAACAAAAGAGTATACCTTTTTCTCAGCACCGCACGGTACCTTCTCAAAAATTGATCATATAATTGGTCACAAGACAGACCTCAACAAATACAAGAAGACCGAACTAATCCCATGTCTCCTATCGGATCACTATGGAGTAAAAGTGGTCTTCAATAGCAAGAAGAACTACAGAAAGCCCACATACACATGGAAACTGAACAATACTCTACTCAATGACACCCTGGTCAAGGAAGAAATAAAGAAAGAAATCAAAGACTTTTTAGACTTCAATGAAAATGAAGGTACGACCTACCCAAATCTCTGGGATACAATGAAAGCAGTGCTAAGAGGAAAACTCATAGCCCTGAGTGCCTCCAAAAAGAAACTGGAAAGAGCATACACTAGCAACTTAACAGCACACCTGAAGGCGCTGGAACAAAAAGAAGCTAACTCACCCAGGAGGAGTAGAAGAGAGGAAATCATCAAACTAAGGGCTGAAATCAATCAAGCAGAAACAAAGAGAACCATACAAAGAATCAACAAAACCAAGAGCTGGTTCTTCGAGAAAATCAACAAGATAGATAAGCCCTTAGCTAGGCTAACCAAAGGGCACAGAGATAGTATCCAAATTAACAAAATTAAAAATGAAAAGGGGGATATAACAACAGAAACAGAGGAAATTCAAAAGATCATCAGATCCTACTACAAAGGCCTATACTCAAAACAACTGGAGAATCTGGAGGAAATGGACAATTTCCTAGACAGATACCAAATACCAAAATTAAATCAGCATCAAGTAGACCAGCTAAACAGTCCCATAACCCTTAAAGAAATAGAAGGGGTTATAGAAAGCCTCCCAACCAAAAAAAGTACGGGACCAGATGGTTTTAGTGCAGAATTCTACCAGACCTTCAAAGAAGACTTAACACCAATACTCTTCAAACTATTCCACAAAATAGAGACAGAAGGGACACTGCCCAACTCATTCTTCGAAACCACAATTACGCTGATACCTAAACCACAAAAAGATCCAACAAAGAAAGAGAACTACAGGCCAATTTCTCTTATGAATATAGATGCAAAAATACTAAATAAAATCCTTGCCAACCGAATCCAAGAGCATATCAAAACGATCATTCACCATGATCAAGTAGGCTTCATTCCAGGAATGCAGGGATGGTTCAATATACGGAAATCCATCAATGTAATCCACTACATAAACAAACTAAAAGAAAAAAACCACATGGTCATCTCATTAGATGCTGAAAAAGCATTTGACAAAATTCAGCATCCTTTCATGCTAAAAGTCTTGGAAAGAGCAGGAATTCAAGGCCCATACCTAAACATAGTAAAAGCAATCTACAGCAAACCAGTAGCCAACATCAAAATAAAGGGAGAGAAACTTGAAGCAATTCCACTAAAATCAGGGACTAGACAAGGCTGTCCTCTCTCTCCATATCTTTTCAATATAGTACTTGAAGTTCTAGCGAGAGCAATCAGACAACATAAGGAAGTCAAAGGGATACAAATTGGAAAGGAAGAAGTCAAAGTATCATTATTTGCAGATGATATGATAGTCTACTTAAGCGATCCAAAAAACTCCACCAGAGAACTTCTACAGCTGATAAACAACTTCAGCAACGTGGCTGGTTATAAAATTAACTCAAGCAAATCAGTAGCCTTCTTGTACTCAAAGGACAAGCAGGCTGAGAAAGAAGTTAGGGAAATAACACCCTTCACAATAGCCACAAACAACATAAAGTACCTTGGCGTAACTCTAACCAAACAAGTGAAAGATCTGTATGACAGGAACTTCAAGTCCCTGAAGAAAGAAATCGAAGAAGACCTCAGGAGATGGAAAAATATTTCTTGCTCCTGGATTGGCAGGATCAATATAGTAAAAATGGCCATCTTGCCAAAAGCAATCTACAGATTCAATGCAATCCCCATCAAAATCCCAAATCAATTCTTCATAGATCTAGAAAGAGCAATTCTCAAATTCATCTGGAGCAACAAAAAACCCAGGATAGCTAAAACTATTCTCAACAATAAAAGGACTTCTGGGGGAATCAATATCCCTGACCTCAAGCAGTACTACAGAGCAATTGTGTTAAAAACTGCATGGTATTGGTACAGCAACAGGCAGGTAGATCAATGGAATAGGATTGAAGACCCAGAAATTAACCCACAGACTTATGGTCACTTGATCTTTGATAAAGGAGCCACCACCATCCAGTGGAAAAAAGATAGCCTTTTCAACAAATGGTGCTGGTTCAACTGGAGGTCAACATGCAGAAGAATGCGAATTGACCCACTCTTATCTCCTTGTACTAAGATCAACTCCAAGTGGATCAAGGACCTCCACATAAAACCAGACACACTGAAACTATTAGAAAAGAAACTTGGGAAGACCCTGGAGGACTTGGGCACAGGGGAAAAGTTCCTGAACAGAACACCAATAGCTTATGCTCTAAGATCAAGAATCGACAAATGGGACCTCATAAAATTACAAAGTTTCTGCAAAGCAAAGGACACTGTCAGAAGGACAAAACGGCAACCAACAAAGTGGGAAAAGATCTTCACCAACCCCACATCCGACAGAGGGCTAATATCCAATATATACAAAGAACTCAAGAAGTTAGACCGCAAAGAACCAAATAACCCTATCAAAAAATGGGGCACAGAGCTAAACAAAGAATTCTCACCAGAAGAAATTCGGATGGCCGAGAAACACCTTAAAAGATGTTCAACATCATTAGTCATCAGGGAAATGCAAATCAAAACAACCCTGAGATTCCACCTCACACCAGTCAGAATGGCTAAGATTAAAAACTCAAGAGACAACAAGTGCTGGCGAGGATGTGGAGAAAGAGGAACACTCCTCCACTGTTGGTGGGATTGCAAAATGGTAAAACCGCTCTGGAAATCAGTTTGGCGGTTCCTCAGAAAATTGGGCATGTTACTTCCAGAGGACCCTGGCATACCACTCCTGGGCATATACCCAGAGGATTCCCCTGCATGCAATAAGGACACATGCTCCACTATGTTTATAGCAGCCTTGTTTATAATAGCCAGAAATTGGAAGCAGCCCAAATATCCCTCAAAGGAGGAATGGATACAGAAAATGTGGTATATCTATACAATGGAATACTACACAGCAATTAAAAATAATGAATTCATGCAATTTGTAGGTAAATGGTTAGACCTGGAAAATATCATCCTGAGTGAATTAACCCAATCACAAAAGAATGCACCTGAAATGCAATCACTGATAAGTGGATATTAATGAGCCCAGAAGCCCTAAATACTCAAGACACAAATAGCAAGTCAAATGATTCCCAAGAAGAAGAAAGGAGAGGACCCTGGGCCTGTAAAGATTGCTTCCAGTTTAGTAAAGCAACTGAGGGGGGAGGGGGAATTATTGGGGAACAGATGGGGGGGAGAGGAACTATGGGAACTATGGTGGGTGGGAACTGGGAAAGGGGAAAGCCTTTGGAATGTAAACATAGAATATAGAAAATAAAATTAAAAAAAAAAAAAAAAAAAAAAAAAAAACACATGGACTAGAGCCAGCACTAAGGTCAATGTGATAATGGGGACTTCCCTACTGAAATTAGTGGTAACTTGTTACCATGTCATCTTCAAAAGAACTTCTATAAAAAGAACAGTGTACGACTATTCCTTAGCCCAACAACATTCACTGTAGTGTTTTACAGCAGATCTAATCTCAAATCCAACATCAAGCCTCTTGTAGCTTTCTTGACTCACACTGACTTTTGACTTCTTTCTGTTTTGATAATCTCTACCTCACCATCAAGTCTGTCCAGCCTATCAGTACTCAAACCTTAGGGACATGTAAGTTTTGAAACTGAACATTCCACAAGAACTTTACTTACATAAATGGGAGCAGCAACAGTGACTCAACCCACGGAGAAGAAACTGATACGAAAGCATGACTGCCACCCACACCTGTAGGAGGTGTCTGAGAGCAAGCTTCCTAAGGACACGGTGGAAAGCCAGATCAAGCCAATCCAGGACCAGCTACTGCTCCACAGTAGACAGCAGCCAACCTAGCAAGCCAGCGAGGACTGAAAGCTGAGCTTCCAGAGCACAGGGAGGCCTTGAGAGGAGCTAGCATTCTGCACTGCCTGTCATCATCACAGGGAGGAAACCAGAGGACGAATCCACAAGAGACACCTCAGCTCTCCAGCTGAGACTCTGAAGGACACAAGTGAGGAGTAAGAGCAAACTGAAACTAGTCCTTCATAATTAGCAACCAAACATCCTGCAAAACACAAGCACAGTTAGTATGATCTTCCAAAAAGAGACATTATACTAAGCCCAGTTCAGTATGAGAAAAATATGTCATCTAACCCAACTGGGTCAAAATGAGGATTCTATTATCCTACACAAAAATGAAAGAGTAATTAAACACATTAACTACATCTTTCAAAACTAGCCATACAATTTACCCAGTATTCAATTAAAAAAATCAGACATATCAGGGTGCAGATTAATATCTGGTATGGGCATCAAAGTAACTTTAACTAAAATGTTCAAGAAGAGGCTAGAGAGATGGCTCAGTAGTTAAGAATATTGGCTGCTCCTGCAGAGAACCTGGGTTTGACTCCCAACACCTGCACAGTGGCATACAACCGTCCCCAACTCCATTTCCAGGGACCCTTCACTTTCTTTCCTCCATGGGCACCAGACATGCATGGTCAGTCCAAACATTCATGCACATAAAATAAGATAAATAAATCTTTAAAATATCAAAAAATGGTATTTGAAAATGTTCAAGAAAATGGCAAAATGCAGAATTTTCCTAGAAAAACAATATGTGAGGAAGAGTATCAAGTGCAAATTCTAAAAGTACAAAGTACCACATAACAGAATTAAAAAATCAAGAGAGTAGAGTAGAAAAGCTACCATTAATAAATCAGAAGAGAGAGCAGTAGAAAAATAGATTAAACTGTGGGATATGCAAAAATGACCAAAAAGACAGGAAGTGCAGAAATCTCACACATACATAATTATATCCTAAACTATACAAAAAGGATCATACCATATTTAAAGTGGGACAGAAGTTTTATAACTTAAGAATTTCATCACACAGGTTGAAGAAGTTACACTAAATTTTCAACAGAAAAATGCAAAGAAAACAATGCTGGAGCACATTACAGAATTATAACAACTAAGAATGAGAGTTTTAAAAATCATAAAAGTGGCCATTAAAAACACATTATGTTCATGAAATAGACCACAACTGACGTTATAGTGAAACTATAGAAACCAAAGACAATGGAAATATTTTTAAACTGAAAATAAATGTTCATCTATAATCCTGTGCTAACAAATAAATTCTGCAAATTTGAAGAAATGATAAGGCTTATAACGGGGATCATTTCTTCCAGGAGAGTTGAAATGAAGAAGTTCATACTGGGATTCACTATGTCAGACTCATGACAATCCTCCTGTCTCACACTCCCAAGTTTGGGATCACAGAATGAACTGCCACCCCTAACTCAGAAAACATGGTCTAAATAGGAACATGCCAAGAGATTTCACAATGGCAAATGACATGATCTTGGAAAAGACATTTTTAAGTTTCTATTTCATCACTTCTAAAATGAGGGTGAGCACAGAAAAAGAAAAAGACAAACTATGAAGCAACCCACTTGCTACCAAGACACTTGAAAGCTTAGGCTAAAAGAACAATGCCTACTCAACACTGCTAGGCATAAACAACAGTGATATTCCTATACCAAAGAATTACGTATACCAAAATATCTTTAATATAGTTAAGATGATCTCATCACTTGATTGACATTTATTAATACTAAGGTATTATTACTATTTTAAAAAGCCTGCATTACTCTTGTCTGAGTTTGCAAAACACAGCTTTGTGTATTTTCTCCCCAGGATTTTTATTATGTAAAACATTTAGTATATATGTAAAAAACACAGTATGTGTATGAAAATACATTCAAATACCACCTATAATCAGTTTCTCTACTTTAAAATGTAATCATTCCTCTAATTGGTGTTAATTTACCTAGAGTTCCTATCTTTCATACTATATGTGTATGCATGTTAGTGTGTGTGCAGGTCCCCGTGCATGTTGGGTAGTACAGAGGACAGCCTCGGGTATCATTGGGAAGGCCATATACCTACTTTAAGGCAAGGTCCCTCCCTGGCCTGAAGCCTACCAATCGGGCTAGAGTACTAGTCATAAACTCAGGGCTCCTCCTGCCCGCTTGCTCCCGGCACCACGGGCTGTGAGGATGCACTCACTAAGCCATCTCCCCAGCTGTCTAACTTTAAAGCAAAATATTCTCATAATTTCAAATTTCTAAATCTTCCATGTAAGTATTATTCTGACATTCTTATTTGTTATTGGAATTTCTTTTGAATGTCACCAAACCTTCTGCAATGCTGTTCATTACAATTTTTTCACAAAATAGACTAAAGAAAATATTCTCTGCTTCTGAGAGTTTTCATGAAACCAAATGTAACATAAGCTAAACATATGCTATTTGCCAGGTATTTCTGCATATATTATCTTTTTTTCAGTTGTTTTAGCTTTTTGAGATGAGGTCTTATGGAACCCAGGCTAGCCTCAAACTTGCTATGTAGCTGAGGCTGGCCCTGAACTGCTCATGCTCCTGCAATCAGCCAGCCTCCAAAGTTCTAGGATTACAGACAAAACCACCATGCCTGGCTGAATATATTAACTTATTTAGTTTCATCATTATTCACACCTTTCAGGAAATGAGATTACAAAGCAGAGGAGTTAAACAACCTATTAAGCACTATACATGTAATAAAAGAAAGTAAGACTTTGAATCTAGAGTGTCTGCTTTCACAATGACCTCTCGCCTGCCATGGCAAACTCACTACTGACGGGCAGTACTTAGTCATTTTGATTTTTGCCAGCCATACAGTCTGTTTCCACCACTTAATTTTGTTGGAGCACAAAAGTAGTCACAGACTATGTGTATGTGGAAAAATGAGAATAGCTTTTCATCCCTCAGTAAAACTGATTAACTCAATCTAAATGTGGAGGTCCATTAGCCCCCCCAGAGGCAGAAACTGCTGACCCGCCCGACCCTGCCCAGAAAGGAGGTCTCTCTTCATGGTCTTTTTCTCTCCACTGACACCTCTCACATCTTCTCTCTCACACTTTGAAAAACTATGACCTTAACCCCACAGAACAACTTTAAAACACTTCTTCTGAGGTTCAACTTTCACACGGTTTTCTTGGATGATTCACATGTTCTAATTAACACCAATTATGCCACAAATTAACCTTAAGAAAAGTGAGACCTTTATAAAACTCTAATAGAAACAAGTGCTGTATTTTCAGTGTGAAAATCACAACTACATTTGAAACCTCTTCTGACAGCTGAGACAGAAAGGCTACAAATTCAAGGCTTGCCTTGGCAACAGAGTAAGAAGCACAGCACTAACCTGACCAATGGGAGACCCTGTCTGAAAACCAAAGCGTGCGCTAGGGAGAAGTTCACTGCAAGGCTAGCTTACATGAAGCTCTGAGTCTAATGACCAGGACCAATAAGAAGGAAAACTGTCTTTTGAATTTTATTCAGTTATTGGATACAATTTTAATGACATATACTATATTTAATAATCACAATCTTATCACTTTCAAGATATAGTTCCACTGAGGTTTGTAACTGCACAGAACAGCCAGGTCTCAGAACAATCCCGCACACCAAAGCAACCACACCCAGAACTAAGACTCCCCACACTTGCATTCCACAGCCTAACCGGTGGACACACCGGTCACCATGGCCTTTATATGCAAAGGCATGAACGGAGAAATTGTAAAGAAAAAGTACCCACCCCCATCAGTTCTCTCTCTCTCTCTCTCTCTCTCTCTCTCTCTCTCTCTCTCTCTCTCTCACACACACACACACACACACACACAGAATATTCTTTAAAAATATAACCAAGGCCCAAATGAAATGGAGACATAGCATAAGCTGTGTTTACCCAGCTCTGTAACTAAAGCCAGTGGGAATGGCCCTCCATGTGCAGTACCTCACTCATTGCACTACCCTCCATTTTCTCTTGTGAAGATTAGAAACTCTACAGTGGGAAAGCCACAGTACAGTGCTGCCAGGAAACAAAGGCGCTGGAGCTTTCAGCACCCATCAACACCATTTAGACAAGTCTGAGCATTGCTCAGATGATTTCTACCTAAGAGTAACAGGTTCCCAACCTGTGGGTCATGACCTCATTGGGGGCAGTCAAACAATCTTTCCATGAGAGCTGCCAAAGACCATCATAATACATAGATATTTACATTATGATTCATAAGAGTAGCAAAATTACAGTTATGAAGTAGCACAAAAATAAATTCATACTTGGGGTCACCAAAACATGAGAAAATGTATTATTGGTGGCACATACCTATAACCTCAGCACTCGGGAGAAATGAGCAGGAAGGCGAACACTTTATGGCTACCTTAGGCTACATGTGAAGATCTAGGCTTAAAATACAAAGAGAGAGAGAGAGAGAGAGAGAGAGAGAGAGAGAGAGAGAGAGAGAGAGAGAGAGAGAGAGAGAGAGAGGAGAGCGCGAGCTCTTCTCAAACGTTAACTATTCTTTGAGAACCTTAAAAAACTTATTTCCCCCACTCCAAGGCAGACCTAATGCTCAGCATAGCTGACTAACACAAACTAGACTCCATGTTTTATGTCCTCTTTTTTGGTCATGGTTTGGTGTTTTTTGACTTTGGTTTGTGTTGGCCTGGTGTTTTGCTTTCCTTTTTTGGAGAGAGAAGACACACACAGACAGAGACAGAGACAGAGACAGAAGAGGAAAGGAAGATGAATTTTGGTGGGAAGAATCTGGGAGAAGTGGAAGGAGACTAATGACTATCCAAAATAAATTGTATAAAAAATGTTTAAGGTTAGACAGAGCTCCGCGGTCCTACTCTATCCTGGGGAGAACAGCTCAACCAGACGAGTCCTGCAGACTGAGAGAGCCACTGTCTAGGCTTCAGCAGTCCAGCCAGGAAGCCCTGGGCCTGCAGGGATTCCCATGGTTAGACATAGCCCTGAGACCCGCCACCATCTTGGAGCTGGTAGACTAACCAGGCAAACCAGAAAGAGAACACAGAAGGCCAGCTAAATGCCCAGAGGCAAACCTGGAGGAGACTTCAGTCCAGCCCAGCAGAGCTGAGGAGGTAATTCGGAGTTCAGTGGTGGAAACCTTCTGGTTTCCACCTCGGGAGCTCGGACGCTCTCTGAGACAGCAGCACCAAAAGCCAGGCTCTCAGGAGCTTTAAAAACCAACCAGTAATAACAAGACCAACTAACTCCAGAAATAAACAAATGGCGAAAGGCAAACGTAGGAACGTTACTAGCAGAAATCAAGGCAATGTGGCAGTATCCGAACCCAGTTCCCGGATACCCCAACACACCAGAAAAGCAAGATTCAGATCTAAAATCACTGGTCAGGATGCTGATAGCTGAACACATAGATAAATCTCTTAAAGAAATACAGGAGAAAATGGATCAAAAGTTAGAAGCCCTTAATAGCAAACACAAAAATCACTTAAAGAAATTCAGGAGAATATGGATCAAAAAATAGAAGCCAACAAGGAGGAAATACAAAAATCATTTAAAGAAATATAGGAGAAGCTGGGCGGTGGTGGCGCATGCCTTTAATCCCAGCACTTGGGAGGCAGAGGCAGGCGGATTTCTGAGTTCGAGGCCAGCCTGGTCTACAGAGTGAGTTCCAGGACAGCCAGGGCTACACAGAGAAACCCTGTCTCGAAAAACAAAAACAAACAAACAAACAAACAAACAAAGACATAGGAGTACGTGGGCCAACAAGCAGTAGTCATGAAAGAGGAAACACAAAAATCTCTTAAAGAATTACATGAAAACACAAACAAGCAAGCAAAAGATCTGAGCAAAACCATCCAAGATCTAAAAAGAGAAATAGAAACAACTAAGAAATCGCAAAGGGAAACAACTTTGGAGATAGAAAACCTTGGGAAGAAATCAGAGGCCATAGATGCAAATATCAACAATAGAATACAAGAGATAGAAGAAAGAATCTCAGATGCCGAAGATACCATAGGAACCATGGACTCAACAGTCAAAGAAAATGCAAAATGCAAAAAGCTTGTAACCCAAAACATCCAGGAAATCCAGGACACAATGAGAAGACCAAACCTAAGGATTAAAGGTATAGAAGAGAGGGAACTTAAAGGGCCAGCAAATATCTTCTACAAAATTATGGAAGAAAACTTCCCCAACCTAAAGAGAGAGATTCCCATAAATATACAAGAAGCCTACAGAACTCCAAACAGACTGGACTAGAACAGAAATGCCTCCTGTCACATAATAATCAAAACCCCAAATGTACTAAACAAAGAAAATATTAAAGGCAGAATATTAAAGAGAAAAAGGCCAAGTAACATATAAAGGAAGACCTATCAGAATTACACCAGACTTCTTACCAGAGACCATGAAAGCTAGACGATCCTGGGCAGATATGATGCAGACTCTAAGAGAACACAAATTTTAGCCAAAACTAGTATACCCAGCAAAACTCTCAATCACCATAAATGGGGAAACCAAGGTATTCTAGGACAAAACCAAATGTGCACAATATTTTTCCACAAACCCAGCCCTACCTACAAAGGATAATAGGGGAAAAACACCAACACAAGGAGGGATACTACACCCCAGAAGAAGCAAGATAGAAACCTCCTCTCATCAAACCCAAAAGAAGATAACCACTCAAATATAAAAAATAATTTCAAAAATGTCAGGAAGTAATAATTACTGTTCCTTAATATCTCTTAACATCAATGGACTCAATTCCCCAATAAAAAGACTTAGACTAATAGACTGGATACGGAAACAGGACACCACAATTGGCTGCATACAGGAAACACATCTCAGTGTCAAAGACTAACACTACCTTAAAGTAAAAGGCTGGAAGACAATTTTACAAGCAAATGGTCTCAGGAAATGAGCCGGAATAGTTACTCTAACATCAGATAAAGTTGACTTTCAACCTAAAGTCATCAAAAGAGACAAGGAAGGTGACTTCTTGCTGGTCAAAGGGAAAATCCACCATGAAGAACTCTCAATACTGAACATCTATGCTCCAAATGAAAGGGCACCCTCATTCGTGAAAGAAACTTTACTAAAGCTTAAGGCACACATTGCACCTAACACAATAACTGTGGGTGACTTCAACACTCCACTATCCTCAATGGACTGATCAGGAAACCAGAAACTAAACAGGGACACAGTGAAACTAATTGAAGCTTTGGACCAAATGGATTTAACAGACATATATAGAACATTTCATCCTAAAGCAAAAGAATATGCCTTTTTCTCAGCACTGCATGGTACCTTCTCCAAAATCGATCATATAGTTGGTCACAAGACAGATGTCAACAAATACAAGAAGATCGAACTAATCCCATGCATCATATCAGATCACTATGGAGTAAAAGTGGTCTTTAATAGCAAGAAAAACAACAGAAAACCCACATACACATGGAAACTGAACAATACTCTATTCAATGACACCTTGGTCAAGGAAGAAATAAAGGAAGAAATCAAAGACTTTTTAGAATTTAATGAAAACGAAGGTACAACCTAGCCAAATCTATGGGACACAATGAAAGCAGTGCTAAGAGGAAAACTCAGAGCCCTGAGTGCCTCCTAAAAGAAACTGGAGAGAGCATACACTAGCAGCTTAACAGCACACCTGAAAGCCCTGGAACAAAAATAAGCTAATTCACCCAGGAGGAGTAGAAGACAGGAAATCATCAAACTAAGGGCCGAAATCTATCAAGTGGAAACAAAAAGAACCATACAAAGAATCAACAAAACCAGGAGCTGGTTCATTGAGAAAAATCAACAAGATAGATAAACCCTTAGCCAGACTAACCAAAGGGCACAGAGACAGTATCCAAATTAACAAAATTAGAAATGAAAGGGGGGATATAACAACAGAAACTGAGGAAATTCAAAAGATCATCAGATCCTACTACAAAAGTCTATACTCAACACAACTGGACAATCTGGAAGAAATGGACAATTTCCTAGACAGATACCAAATACCAAAATTAAATCAGGATTAATTAGATCAAGTAAACAGTCCCATAAGCCATAGAGAAATAGAAGGGGTTATAGAAAGCCTCCCAACCAAAAAAAGTACGGGACCAGATGGTTTTAGTGCAGAATTCTATCAGGCCTTCAAAGAAGACCTAACACCAATACTCTTCAAACTATTCCACAAAATAGAAACAGAAGGAACACTGCCCAACTCGTTCTATGAAGCCACAATTACGCTGATACCAAAACCACAGAAAGATCCAACAAAGAAAGAGAACTACAGGCCAATTTCCCTTATGAATATCAATGCAAAAATACTAAATAAAATTCTTGCCAACCAAATCCAAGAGCACATCAAAACGGTCATTCACCATGATCAAGTAGGCTTTATCCCAGGGATGCAGGGATGGTTCAATATACGGAAATCCATCAATGCAATCCACTACATAAACACACTAAAAAAAACCACATGGTCATCTCATTAGATGCTGAAAAAGCATTTGACAAAACTCAGCATCCTTTCATGCTAAAAGTTTTGGAAAGAACAGGAATTCAAGGCCCATACCTAAACATAGTAAAAGCAATATACAGCAAACCAGTAGCCAACATCAAAATAAATGGAGAGACACTTGAAGCAATCCCACTAAAATCAGGGACTAGACAAGGCTGCCCTCTCTCTCCAATATCTTTTCAATATAGTACTTGAAGTTCTAGCACGAGCAATTAGACAACATAAGGAAGTCAAAGGGATACAAATTGGAAAGGAAAAAGTCAAAGTATCATTATTTGCAGATGATATGATAGTATACTTAAGCTACCCAAAAAACTCCACCAGAGAACTCCTACAGCTGATAAACAACTTCATCAAAGTAGCTGGTTATAAAATCAACTCAAGCAAATCAGTAGCCTTCCTGTACTCAAAGGACAAGAAGACTGAGAAAGAAGTTAGGGAAATAACACCCTTCACAATAGCTACAAACAATATAAAGTATCTTGGTGTGACTCTAACCAAACAAGTGAAAGATCTGTATGACAGGAACTTCAAGTCCTTGAAGAAAAAAATTGAAGAATACCTCAGAAGATGGAAAATATTTCATGCTCTTGAATTGGCAGGATCAATATAGTAAAAATGGTCATCTTGCCAAAAGCAATCTACAGATTGAATGCAATCCCCATCAAAATCCCAAATTAATTTTTCATAGATCTAGAACAAGCAATTCTCAAATTCATTTGGAGTAACAAAAAACCTAGGATAGCTAAAACTATTCTCAACAATAAAAGGACTTCTGGGGGAATCAATAACCCTGACCTCAAGCAGTACTACAGAGCAATTTTGTTAAAAACTACATGGTATTGGTACAGCGACAGGCAAGTAGATCAATGGAATAGAATTGAAGACCCAGAAATGAACCCCAAGACTTATGGTCACTTGATCTTTGATAAAGGAGCTACAACCATCCAGTGGAAAAAAGATAGCCTTTTCAACAAATGGTGCTGGTTCAACTGGAGGTCAACATGCAGAAGAATGCGAATTGACCCACTATTATCTCCTAGTACTAAGATCAACTCCAAGTGGATCAAGGACCTCCACATAAAACCAGACACACTGAAACTAATAGAAAAGAAACTGGGGAAGACCCTGGAGGACATGGGCACAGGAGTAAAGTACCTGAACAGAACACCAATAGCTTATGCTCTAAGATCAAGAATTGACAAATGGGACCTCATAAAATTATAAAGTTTCTGTAAGGCAAAAGACACTGTCAGAAGGACAAAACACAACCAACAAATTGGGAAAAGATCTTCACCAACCCCACATCCAAAAGAGGGCTAATATCCAATATATACAAAGAACTCAAGAAGTTAGACCCCAAAGAACCAAATAACCCTATTAAAAAATGGGGTACAGAGCTAAATAAAGAATTTTCACCAGAAGAAATTCGGATGGCTGAGAAGCACCTTAAGAGATGTTCAACATCATTAGTCATCAGGGAAATGCAAATCAAAACAATCCTGAGATTCCACCTCACACCAGTCAGAATGGCTAAGATTAAAAACTCAAGAGACAACAGGTGCTGGCGAGGATGTGGAGAAAGAGGAACACTCCTCCACTGTTGATGGGATTGCAAGATGGTACAACCGCTCTGGAAATCAGTATGGCGGTTCCTCAGAAAATTGGGCATGACACTTCCAGAGGACCCTGTCATACTACTCCTGGGCATATACCCAGAGGATTCCCCTGCATGCAATAAAAACACATGCTCCACTATGTTCATAGCAGCCTTATTTATAATAGCCAGAAGTTGGAAGGAGCCCTGATATCCCTCAAAGGAAGAATGGATACAGAAAATGTGGTATATTTATACAATGGAATACTACTCAGCAATTAAAAATAATGAATTCATGCAATTTGTAGGCAAATGGTTGGATCTGGAAAAATATCATCCTAAGTGAGTTAACCCAATCACAAAAGAATACAAATGAATTGCAATCACTGATAAGTGGATATTAATGAGCCCAGAAGCTCTGAATACTCAAGGCACAATAAGCAAATCAAAAGATTCCCAAGAAAAAGGAAGGAGAGGACCCTGGTTCGGCAAAGACTAGATCCAGTTTTGTAGGAGAGTACTAGAACAGAGAAATGGGGGGGGGGGCAGTGACTGGGGAATGGGCGGGGGGAAGAGGACTTATGGGACATATGGTGAGGGGGGAACTGAGAAAGGGGAAAGCCTTTGAAATGTAAACAAAGAATATAGAAAATAAATTAAAAAAAGAAAAAATTTTTAAATAGTAAAATAAATAAACCTGTCTGATTTTATTTAAAAAAGAAAAACCGAAGATTTTTATACTTTTTCTTTGTTTTCATTATTTTATGTTACTTTTAAACCAAGACTCCCATACTGAAAGAGCTCATATTTTGTCTTCTGAAGAAATCTACTCAACACAAATAGTCATAAAGAGACTTGTCTAAAGTGAACAGCAGCCAGCCTGCCTCTTACACGCAGGGCGGTGTAGTGCTCCCTGGACCTGGACGGCGGCTCACTCCCTGGACGGCTGCTCTGCTGGTCCGCCTGCACTCAGAACTACCGCGTTCACGCGCATACGTCACGGCTGCTCTAGTGCACTAGTGGATACAAACATGTCTTACCAAATTACGCTTTTTTAGTGGAAGAAAATAATAATAATGGCAGAAAGAAAACATCAGTGCGTAGCAAGTAAGCAGCTCAGTGTAGAAACACAACTGCAGAAAGAGCCAATGGTTGTCTTCACCCACACAATTGTTTATCCTAAAGAAAAAATGAAAAAGAAACAGTGAAGTTTTAGTAAGATGCTCACATCAGGATCATGAAGTAAGTCTCACCTAAACCTAACACCCAACTATTTAAAGATACACACGTTAACATGCCTTCTCCTTCACCAAGGAGGCAGCTAGAGACCACAGTAGCCCAGCGCCCCGTGTCATCCGACACAGGCAGACACAGAGTGGGCTTAGGCCACTGGCCCGAGGATACGCAGAAGAGACAGGCTCGGGACGAGAAGGAGAGCCTTGCTCTGGCCCCTCTGCCCTTCCTGCAGCACGCCAGCAAAGGAGAGCGACTGACACGCTGCAGAGAAAGCCAGCTCGGGCCTGCCACTTGGACAGAACTGCTCACTTTATGAAATATCTATCCTTGGCTGCTGAAACTAAAAATGTATTCAAAATCACTTACATGTACTCTATATCAAAACATCAGTGAAGTCTCACTACAAAAATGATAATCTATAATCATAAATTATCAAAGTTCATTTAAAATGCATATTTTACAAAATGGGTATATTTTTAAGGTACCATTAGAAATATAATTTAAATTTTCAATATAAAATTATTTTTCTCAATATTGTATAAATGTTTTCCATCAAAATAGGGCTACACTATCACCAAGGGAGGGTATGCATATGTGTGTGTGTGTGTGTGTGTGTGTGTGTGTGTGTGTGTGTCTGTGTGAAGTTCAATTTGTAGCTTAAAGTATTACTTTTAAGATACATTGTTTACATTATTTTTTTAAAAAAACTCAAAAATAGAACTGAGCTGGAATGCTTGTGGAAGTGCATCTGAGGTCACAGAGCCCACTCTGTATAAACTGTTACCTGCAGGAGAGGCTCTAAGTGGCTCACTCAGGCCTCAAAACTCTGCTCAGTTGTTGCTACCCATCCTCCCTCCCGCTCCGCGGCAGGTCCAGGACAGCACAGCACATGGCGTTGCTCAGAAACAGCGAGGCTCTAACCTTGAAAGGCTAAGAGCCCTCACTTAGCGTGCAGTGCCTGAGTTTAAACTATTTACAAAGAACAGCCAGAGACCAAAACAAAGACCTGAGGCAGCCGAGAGCTGGGCCATCAGATCAGATCTGAAGCTGCGATTGTTCAAATGCTGCAGTTTGTTAAAACGGACAATCCTCTGCTTCAGATTAATACCATGTATTGTCGTTGCTTGGGCCTCAGCAGCACTCTGCTAAAAATTCAATCACAGAAATCCCCAAATCTCAACCAGGCCACCCTCCTTGCTAAGCTCCCACAATACCCTGAAACAAACACTGAAAGCAAGACACCTAGGAACAAAAATATCTCAGCGTTACACTTCAAGCTAAAGGGGGCTTCATTTCCTCACCAATGACCTAGTCTTTACCTCTTAAACATATACCACTAGTACTAAGAGACACATCGCCCAGATGACTTTTTCTAATTATGGCATTCTTTTGCAAGGAAACAGCAATACCCAGCTGTACCATAAATGTTTATTATCTTTTTACTTTTTGTTTGTTTGTTTGTCTGTTTTGTTTTTTCGAGACAGGGTTTCTCTGTATAGCCCTGGCTGTCCTGGAACTTACTCTGTAGACCAGGCTGGCCTCGAACTCAGATTCTACCTGCCTCTGCCTCCCAAGTGCTGGGATTAAAGGTGTGCGCCACCACCACCCAGCATTTTTTTACTTGATTAGAAAAACTAATACAAAAAAAAAAGTGCTATGAATTTTCAGTGTGAGAACTAATTACCTCAGATTTCATAGTATTTTTCATATGCTATTATTGTGATGTAAGTACCACTGAGGTTTAAAAAGTATTTGGAAAATTACCTATTTAAAACTTAAGGAACAATTTTTTTTAAAAGACACTATATGGCATGGTATACAGTATCTTATAGTAGATCTAGACAATTAAAAAAACCTGAAGTACTTTTATTTAAAATGCTACTGTGTTTTTCTAATTTCTGGAAATCTATGTGAATAAATTTAAACTATGTAAATAGTTTAGAGTTAAAACACAATTTCAACTGAAAGTTTGCTAATTAGCAATGCTATCAAAAAGAGTTACCATACATCAGGGAAGTGAAATTGACTAGCATCATTAGACAAAGGTATACGGTCTTCTTTGGCCAGTTAACTGCAGGTAAGTGAAAGTAAGTCAAAGGAGGCTATTATATAGTTATCTTCATATATATATAATATATATTATATATATGCATATATGTATAAAGTTGTGTAAAGCCAATTTAAATATTTAAACAAGAATCTGTTAGATAAGCAGAATTAAATATAACATCTTGCTCAATGTCTTTTGTGACAGCATTAGAATGAAATACAATACATTCTCAGAGCATCTTTTAAATCTTTTTAACAGAATGACTTTAAATATTACAACAGAGCCCCCTATTGACCAAAAATATTGGCAGTTCTACAGAAAGTTAATTAGCACTTACATATATGCAGCACACACAAAATGTTACTATGCAACAGAAAACACTATTCAAGGTGTAACGAGTAGAAGAGAGTTATCAGTGAATCTGAAAAGTGTTGTTCTTCTCCTGAGTAAGGAAAGAGGAATCAAAGCAGTGGACATTGTGGCTTTTCTCCCCGGCAAGAGAAACAGCTGTGAGGTAAGTGCTTCCACATATCTGACCTTGTACCAAACACTGCCTGCAAGCCTCATTTGACATAAGCACTTTAGTCCTGTATATGTGCATATATAGCAATTCTGCTCAGTTTTTTCTGCTCAAATGTTTTCTTGGTAGCAGGGGTGAGACTTCTATAGTTTACTCTGGGATTTGCAAGAATCATTTTTATTGAAAGAATGCTTAATGGAGTAACTTTAATGTCATTTTTTCTTAAAGCTGACAGGTTCTCAGACTGTCTTTTCCTTGACTTATCCTCCTGCGCAGCTCTTGAGTGTGGTGACAAGCGTCTTCTTACCAAGGACAGTGGTGGTCCATCCTCCTGACGCAGTGGCCGCAGCGGCTGCAGTGGTGGGAGCGCTTCGGCCTCATCAGGTTACACTTGCTGCACAGCTCCCACAGCTCCCGCTCTGCGGAGGGAGGAGAGCAGACCAGCGCTTAGGAGCAGACACAGTGACGCTCAGACTTACCAACTGCTACCCAAGGCCACAGGATGTGTGGCATGGGTCACACAGACATTTCTCTTTTTGCTGAGTCTCCAATGTAAGCAAGCACCTTTGCCATAAATGCTGCTGTATGTTCTACGTGTTTTATACATTTCTATCTTAACACTACAAAAATAAGATATCACTGTTTCCAAGTAAATGGCAGAAAGCACAGTTCTGAAAAAAAAATCATGAGAATGTGATATCTTATAAAACTCTAAGCCTAGCCAAAATATTAGAAGAATTTTATATAAATCAATTAATTTATACAAGTTATATTATATAAAAGAACTAAAGAAGAAAGAATACTGAGACTTAGTTTCAGTAGACCAATAAGTTGAAACCAATCTTATATTTTCCTAAGGCATTTTATTTTTTAATATTAAGGAATTAATTTGGGCATGTGTTTTAGAAGAAGGCTAGAGGTCAGATTGGGTTTAGAAGGTACTCATATAATAAAGAAGTAAAGGTTAAAAAATCATTAGTATTTAATGAAAATAAGCAGGTGAGTGAGTTCTGTTTTTAAGAGAGAGTGTCTGGGTACTGTGTCGCCCGGGTTGGCTTTGAATTGCCACTGCTCCTGCCACCGCCAACCCAGGGCTAGAATCAGCTTCAACCTATTACTCAGGTAGCAACTGCCTCTGGGCTACAGGAAGAGTCTACAATTAACAGTTTGCAGAAGAGAAAAGGTATTTGTTTTCATCACAAATTGTTCTAACCACATCCATAAAAACCATTAATTCATCTTCCAACATAAAATAACTGCTTCCTTATATGAGATGCATATTCTTTACAGTTTCTAAAATAAGATTTGACCATTATAAAAGTCTTAAAATGACAGCACTTACGCTTCTGCTACCCTCATCCCTTACAGGGGACGGACAGACACTACGGCTTCACAGACAAGATTGTCATGTACAGTGTGGTCCTTGCACACAGTGGTGACACTAAATGACTGCGCAAACATGAAAGTTAAAGTTTTCAAAAATATTCCAAATCTTTTAAAAAGAAGATGGCTATAATGTTTTCTGAAAAAAAAAATCCCCTTTTTTGAATTCTACCACTTTAATGGCTATGGATCAGCATACGCCAATCTTTAGATATTTTGAAGGAAACTGGTAAATAAAAATAAAATCTGTATCAAATTAACTGTAGTTTAAAACATCATCTCTTATAGTTCCTTTTATAATGGAAACATATCATGAGAGAAGCAATCTTGGAATCCAGTTTAGACGCCTCAAGCCGGCCTAACTACTCTAAGCAAGATGGAAACTACACTGTGCCAGCAGAGCATTCTGATGCACTAACATGGAACAGCCTAGAGAGAGCCCATGCTCTATTCCAGGCCTAAGGCCCTGTATCCTGAGGGAAGAGAATGCCTGGTGACAGGGAAGGAGCCTCTAACTTGGCCGTGCGAACAGGGCTTTTACCTTGTTGCACTCGGAACCTTTCACCAGGGAAGTTTTCATAGGATGCCAGCTATCCAGGTAAGTAAGTCTACAAATCAAACATTATTGATGAACCATAAATTGTTTTAAAACAATTATTTAGTTTACACGATTTTGACATTTAAAGAACTTCATACCATAATACTTGTGTTTGTATGTTTTTACATAAAGAAATCTTTGATGAATATTTGATAATGTAAAAGAGGAAGCTTTTACATGCTTTGCAGAGTTGATTGATGTTTCAATTTTAAATCTTTAGGGCTGAGAACAGTGTGCATAAATACAGAGGACAAAACATCAGCAAAACATCTACAGCCATGTCAGAAATTATTGAAAATTCTGTTATAATCTGAGGCAAATGACATCTAACAAGTTTTTAAATAAAACTCCCGTCAGAAATTCAAGCGAAAATTTTTTTTCTTGAGACACATCTTGATATAAAATCCTCACTTGCCCAAAACTCAATATGTAGACCAGCCCGGCCTTGAATTTGTGGCTGGCGCCTCTGCTTCTGCCTCCTGCATGCTAGGATTACAGACATATACCACCTCACCCAGCTCTTCAAATGGCAGTTTTTTTAAGATCCAATGTTCCAGTAAGATAAATATGGCAGGAAAAATTAAGTCCTTGCTTTCTTTATTGTTTCCTCACAGAAGAAAACTTCAAGAAGAAAACTTTGTATGTACAATAAAAAAATCCAAAATTCATATATATATAATATATATAAGTATATATATAATATATATAATATATATAAATATATATAAATATATGTTTTATATATATATATATATATATATATATATATATATAAAATAATGTCATGATTATGAGTTATGAGCCTGGGGCATTGATCACACACACACACACACACACACACACACACACACACAGGAGGTGCTGTATTCAGAACTCAGTGATGTCACCCACAGCTCAGTAGAGGCAAGTGCTATGATTTAGAATTAAATTTTGCATTTCAGAAATCTTTGCCGGGCAATGGTGGTGCACGCCTTTAATCCCAGCACTTGGGAGTCAGAGGCAGGCGGATTTCTGAGTTCGAGGCCAGCCTGGTCTACAGAGTGAGTTCCAGGACAGCCAGGGCTACACAGAGAAACCCTATCTCGAAAAAAACCAAACAAAAAACAAAAAACAAAAAATAAAAACAAAAACAAAAAACAAAACCCCCCAAAAAAAGAAAAAGAAAAGAAATCTTTTACTGTAGCTTAAGTTTTCATGACCCCCTCATTCAGTTACAGAACCCACAGTCTAAGACACTGGGGCCCAGATGAATAGATTCGCAAACTCCAGCACGCATGGCAGTCAAGTCTACCCCATTTCTGTAACCTAGGAACTGTGACACAGTATTACAAAGCAGAATCTTCTAAATTTTAAAAAGACTCATCATGTTCCGTCAATGGTGGTGAGAGTGTGCTAAAGCAGACTGTGGAGATGGCCACACAGTGAACTGGTTATTTTCAATGAATGAGTTATATGACAGATGAATTATCCTCAAAGGAGCAAATTTTTAAGAGCTCAAATAAGATCATTCTATAAAATTTGAAAAAGGCAGTGATATTTCCAAATATATATGAGAATGATTTTAATGATATAAATGTAAAACAATTTCATTTGATTACATCTATATGCTCAAAGGTTTTAAAGGTTCCCTCAATTAGGGAAAAACAAAATACTCCCTTGTGTTTAACTTTGTGTTTCACATGTATGTTAAAGGTATTCTTAAAGGAAGGAAGGAAGGAAGGAAGGAAGGAAGGAAGGAAGGAAGGAAGGAAGGAAGGAAGGAAGGAAGGAGAGAGAGAGAACAAGTGAGAGAGCCAGCCAACAGTAAGATATGAGGCAGGTAGAATCAGTTAGAAGCTTGCAGGCTAGCTAACCTAGAATACTCCATGCAGCTGCAGAAACAGGACACTTGAGTCAATGCCTTCTGGCCTCTGAGGACACCTACATGCACATGGAGTACACTTGTGTACACACACACACACACACACACACACACACTAAATAATCTGTTAAAACCATATTATTTGTTTAATGTTCAATATTTCTGTATTTCATTTATTTGCTGACCTATCTATTTACTTACTTACTTAGTTAGTTTTTGGGCTTTTCCCCGGTGTTAAGAGTTTGTTCACAACTTTATTGGTAGTGGGTTAGTGTGTGTGTTTGTTTGTTTGGATGGATGGATGGATGGATGGATGGATGGATGGATGGATGGATGGCTCTTGGAGAGACAGAGTATGTCACCATGTACATCAGGCCAGGCTCAACTTCAAGATCTTACTGAAGTAGAATTATTTTTTAATAGTAAAATTCTCTTATAAAAATCGAGATTCCCCGTTCCTCATGTTTGGGTGAGGTTTGAACCCAAAGGCCCATGTATTAAGAGTTAGGTTGTGAGCAACTGGAACGGGGACTATCCTAAAAGCTGTTGCCTCTACTGTTCCTGATCCTCCAGCTTCCTGGTGAGAAATGTGAGTACTCATTCCTGGGCCTTCAACCACATCTGTAGCAGGGTATATACCACCCCCATACCTCCAGACCAGGAACTAAAATGAAGGTCTTTTCGCCACCAGCATCCTGTCTTGGTTATTTTATTATGGTGACACAAAACTAGCACAGAAAAGTGGATTCTACAGATAGGACTGTTACAATAACGCTACCTAGAATGTGCAACTGCTTTTGCAACCAGGCTTCTGGAAGAGTCTGGAAGAACATCCTAGCAAAGCTTGCAACACTGTAAGCAGAGCCTCACTGACGATTCTGGAGAGGGCTCTGGAGACAAGGGCATCAGGGAGGTAAGGAAGCCTTCCCACATCCTGTCATCCGAACCATGAGATACTTCCAATGTCCACTAGATAAATCTTTTCTTTATAAAATTTGTCTGCCTTGGGTATTTCATTATAACGACAAAAACTTACTAACGTGTTCGTTTTCTCTTCTAAAACTTTAACATCTAGCAACTTAATTGTGTGACAGTTTCACAACAGCTGAATCATGGCTACTCCCTTTAGACAGTCTTTTATTGACAGGCAGTATCAGAAGCCTATAGGTATTTGAGTGTTTGACCACTGCAGTGTTCCTCAGAAACAGGTCTGGAATTAGAAAAGGCCGTTTCTTTGTTGTGCAACTACTGCACTTGAGTGCTGACGCAGCAGCATGTGGATGTGATATATACAGCTTTCAGCTATACTGCCCAAGAGGAAGATGGAGTCTACACAGACCAGAGCACCCTCTCTCTGCTCTCACGGATCCATTCACAATGAAGACACTGGGTTACGACTGCTGCAGGTGAACTGAGCTGCGTACTGAATGCAGTGCTACAGCTATACAACAGCACTGTGGCACTCCCTTTCATCTCTACACAACAGCACATCATCTACACAAGAGCACTGTGGCACTCCCTTTCATCTCTAAGTCTGTGAGCCCAGGAAGGCCCTGAATGACACGTCTCAGAAAACAAGAACCAGTATTTCTGGAGGGCTCTGTATGGTGACTTGTCAATTGCATTTCACATGGAGTTACTTACTTTGGTTCCAAAGTAGTGTGTAACTCTGTTACACACTAGAACCACAAGGGATCTTTCAGTAAACTAACACCTATGCCTGAGCTTGGGCATTCTGATTTAACTGGCAAAAGTTGTAACCTGGACACTGAGATTTTTTTTTAAAGCTCCCAGAAAATTTGAAAGTAAAAATTTAGAAGCCACTAAATTATCATAGAAAATACTCTAGCTCCAAAATGTACTACAAAAACATATAGAAAGTATATAACTCTCAATGCTAATCAAAAATGAGCTAAAGAGAGATAAAAAGTGAGCTTCTTTTGTATCTGGTATATAACAAAATAAATAATCCATTTTTCATGGTTTGAATGATTGTCAAGAGAATAAAAAATTATCTTCAATTGATATCAGAAACAAAGGTTTTCAATTTTTCATTAAGTTGCTAGAACATTCAGAAAAATGAAAAATACTGTTTAGAACACTAAGTCACAAAATGAAAATCCTATTCTAAAAAAAACCAGAATCTCTCAGGTAATTTTGTTCCATTCAACAAATACTTATTTCTTGTAATTGGTGGCAGATTCTTTGGAGGTGAGATACAAGCCCCCCCCAAACACACACACACAGAGGTTAAGGTACCCACATGTTCAGAATGGATCTAAAGGAATGAAAAGAGCAGGCACGGAATGGGGGAGGGGAGTGCTTGCTACTGAACCCAGACATGTGAGCAGAGACTTGAGAATGGTTTCAGTGACGTACATAAAGCATATATTGGAGGTAATGTGTCAATAAATATAATTCCAACATCAGAAAACCGGATGAGCCTAAAGGACAGCATACCTGCATGTGGGATCTTGGGATTCTCAGGGAGTCTTCCAGGATCAGTTAAGGAGGCCCTCACTAAGGCAACCAGACAACATATGGAAATTCCATAGAATACTGTAAGATGAAATTAAACACAGAAATTAGTCATTTGCCATTTAAAATGTTTTATCAACAAGCTTAAAATTTAAAAAATGCATTTTAGTCAACAACTATCAGGATAACTTTAACAGACTATCTGTTAAAACAAAATGTAGATTTATTTTACTATTTCAACTAATCCTGCCAAGATGATATCTACACTAAATGTATCGATTTTAAATGATTTTCCAAAATAACTGATGAACATAATAAATGAGATTCTTTCATACAGTGACCGCAGTAATGATAAATGAATGGCCTCATTTAAGAGGATCAAAACAGCATTTAAAAATATTCTACATTTAACCTTTCATCAACTCTATCTTCAAAATTATTCTAAATTAGTGATATTCAATTGCCTCTTTCAATGAATCTTAAGAGATGTACTTCAAAAGTGAAGAATTAAAACCTTTGGAATGTTAAAATAACCATGAAAATAATATTAACATTCGAGATTCAGTCACCATAATTACACGTTTTAAATTAATACATAAGAAAAAATAATAAACACATCTTCTAATTCTCTGTTGCTCAAAAAAAAAATAGGCATTTTGTAGGGGAATAAAAACACCAACACATTGAACACATAAAAAGAAAACAGTGCTCACTGATGTGTACCTGACTGCAATGTCTGTCTGTCTGTCTGTCTGTCTGTCTGTCTGTATGATGTACATCTTCCTACAGAGCTCAGGCTGGCCTAGAACTCCCCATTTTCCTGCTTCAGTCTTCTGAGTGCTAGACTACAGGAGAATGGCCACACCTCACAGTATGTATGATAGGATTATATTTCTTACAGCTGCTATGAGATCTAAATGAGGGAAGGACACGAAAGCTGTAAACACTGCAGATGTGTGGTTGTGAGGTGCTGTGGACAGGAAGGAAACTAGAGGGCTTAGAGTCAGGGATTTCTACCTTTCCTTTCCTCTTCTCTATTCTTCCTTCTAGGTGAGAGAACAGGGGGTGGAAAGGAAAGGGGAGGATATAGTAAAATTATAGAAATTAGAGAAATAGACAAATAGAGATAAAATATTAAATTTACTCTTAAACAAAGCATGTATAGCCATAATCTTATATTGGTAGAAACACTTATATTGATGTAAAATTGAAGTTAATTTCTTACATTACAATAGAATTTATGTATATTGATACAGGCTTAAGGTTTTCATTGGTATAAATCTTTAGATACTTATACAAAATTTGAAATTAATAGTTACTCTTAGACAGACATTGTGCCTATGCAACTCATTTAAGGATACAAGGCCGTGACCTATTCCTTCTATAGCTGATATTACAAACTGTTTAGGATGATTAAGTAACACCAAGTTAAACCGGGTGTGGTGGCGCACGCCTGTAATCCCAGCACTTGGGAGGCAGAGGCAGGCGGATTTCTGAGTTCGAGGCCAGCCTGGTCTACCAAGTGAGTTCCAGGACAGCCAGGACCACACAGAGAAACCCTGTCTCGAAAACCAAAAAAAAAAAAAAGTAACACCAAGTTAAGGGCCAGATAGTAAACTCATGGTTATATTAGTTTCTGATTTAATTATAATAAGGATCTCCAATATTATTTAAATAGAAATAGTTAAGAGTAGTTAAGGTTTAACAGTTCAGATATACTTTAATAGTCTTCAAAAACATCAGAAATTCACAAAAATATGACATTTAATGTTATTTCACTACTAAAGATCATTTGAATATAAGTCAGGACTACTCCTAACTACAGTCCCTTCAAGGTTCACAGAAGATATTGAGCATCAAAACCTCCATATGGAGTTACTCCAGTTGTGGTAAGGTGGCCACTGGGTAAGAATTGCCCTATACATCTACAGACAAAATATACTATCCAGGAAAGGACATGCAGGATAGTCAATAGCTTGGCTCTGCCAAGACAGAGTAAGCTAGTCCTTCATAGTTCCTCCTTCATTTAAGGTCTGTCAGATGATCCTGGACCAGAAGGCTGAAGACAGATGATCTAACATTTTAAGGAATGGGGGACTGTCCAGGTAGTCAGCTGTCTTTGCAAATTTGGTTAAATTAAATTTGGAAGCTATATTTTTATGTTTCCTATCTATTCAGGTAATATTTAATTCATTCTCAAAGTTCTGACGGGATTGAAAACTAGTTATAGTCTCATAAACAAACTTAATTTGTTTAGCATTGAGGAAACTGATATAGATTTGAAAGGATGGTTTTCAGCTAGTAATACAAGTTAAAATCAAAACATAATTCAGGTATAGAACTGTAGACTCTAAGTTAGGATAGATGGTAGAGTACTTTAATTGACAAAGATGATGGACTGGATGTTAAGTGTATATCATATTTTATATTTATATTGCATAATTATTATTGTTGTGCTCAATTTATATGGGGGGAGAAGGAGCCTTTTTATTGGATAAAAGGGGAGATATGTGGGTTGCACTGGTGCTGTTTGTATTCTTATGTTAATTCTGCCTCCTCAAGAGGGGCTGCCCACTATGAGGAGTAGATCATGTATTCAGGTGATCTCATGAGAATCTTCTCCTCATTCTAACTGGCCAAATAAAGGCTAGAGCCTGTAATTGGGCAATGAAAAGGAAAGGTAGAACTGGAGGTCTTAAAGAGTGGGGGCAGAAGGAGAGAGGATGAAGGAAGATGTGGTGGAAGCCAATATGGAACAGAACCACATGGCCTGGAGAAGTTGCAAGTAGCAAGGGGTTTCATAGCTGGGGAATAAACTAGTATAATGATAGGTCTGCCCAATCTAGGCATATAGCTTATAAATATAATAACAAGGTTGTATTTTTAATACAGGCTTATTGGGTTAAGAAATTACTGCAACAATGCATCATTGTGATCTGTCAGTAACACAAGCAAGCCATAATCTTTGGTTGCAGCAGATAATAATGATCCAGGAGCATCACAATCAAGTCATCTTTAGGATCATGAAATTCTCATTTCCCAGGAATATATCCCATCCCCTTCCTTATAATGCCTTCATCTTCAAGTCAGGCACAGAGATGCTAGGGTCCCAGGCATGCAGAAGAGATTCAGAAAGATGGCAAGTCTGAAGCCACCCTGGGCCACAGAGAGAAGCTCTGTCTCAAAACAGAGATCAATAAATAACCTTCCATGTTTACAATTAAACACAAATCCTGTTGTCAGGCTTTTCTCTTGAACAAAATGGTCTTCATATACTTGTCAGAGTGAAATAAATATAGAGTTAGTATCTTATCTCTCCAAGTACAACAAGCTATTGTTTTGTAAAACTGTAATTTAATTAGTTTAGTAGTACTACTGAAATAGCATAGTCAAAGGAAGTCAAGAAGACACTGTAGTTCAAAGCATTCACAATGAGAAAAAAAATCTTTATAGGAGGTAATAATACTTAGAAACTTACTTATTATCAAAATGCCAGGAATGTGTCCTTCTTCATAGTGAGGGAAGAGGACAATCTTGGGAATTATAACGATATTGTATAGCCAGACAAAGACAATTACACCCATGCAGCACCAACCATGCGGGTCAACAACAAAGTGGATCCGAAGGCCCATCCTGCAGTGCTATGACTGCCCGCCAGCCCACAGGAAGACGATCCTAGAGAGAAAATCAAGAGTTACTAACACAAGAATCCTCTATGAAAAACTATATCTCTAGAAATTTCATGATATTTACTGAGTTTCCTGTGCATATGTAAGTTTTGTCTCAATACGCTCTAAGCAAAACAAATACAAGATTTACTAAAATCTTCAAATAATTTAATTTTAATTGTTCAAAATAAATCACAAAAATAGCAGTTATCCTTATCTACAAATTCATGTGTAGACAGAAAAGAAATGAATGAGTATGTCCACCAAAAGACGTGTGCAAAAGTCTTAGCACTTTAACCAGGAGGCTAACATCATAGGCTCTAATTCTAGTTATCTTGGGGTATATTCTACCTAGAAATGAATTTGGTTAAAACTTCTAAAGAATCAAAAAAAAATTCTACACCTTGATCTGGGCAGTACTTTGTGGGTATAAGCAATGTAAACATAAAAACTGTATATGTACTTAAAACCATAATGAAATACTTTAAAAATCATTTTGAAAGACTAAAATTAAGTAAAAATTACAAATAACTAAAATCTGTGGGATGAAGCCCAACTAATTTCCTTACTATCAACTCAAGAAGACTCCTGGTTATATGGGATTATTACTCAGCTGAGAATTCACAGTCAGCAACACATTCCCAAATGAGAAAGTCTCCAAGTGAGATGAAATTTCATACAGAATTGATATCCACCAAGCGACCTAAAATATATCCATACTGTAGTAGGCATAACTTACTAAGCATAAACAACTACTTATTGTACATGGTCTAGGGGAAATCTCTGACCCAAACTATAACAGTATAATAATTAATTGGGTCAGTCATTTTCAAACTTGCAACAAACCGTAACCGACTAGGGAGCTTTAAAAACATAAAAAAGACAGATTCCCAGACCCCATTCCACATCCCCTAAACTCCTCACAAGACTCAAAACCAATGCATCGCCCAGAAGAATGCTGGCTCAGAACCAACCACTGCCTTTACTAAGATGTCAGCGGTACAGCAGTGAGTGTGGTCAGTTCTGGTGAGAGTCACTTCCTAGACATTGTAGATACAACTACTAATAAGGCATGGCCTTTGCTTAAATAAACCAAGTCCTCTTGGAAAATGTCATTTAAAAAGGGTTTAATTTACTATGATAAGTTCCAGATCTGTGAACAAGTTGTCAGAAGATGGGCC